>MU226747.1:3874753-3916654 GCA_018584345.1 Thuja plicata
ACTGTTTGAGGGTCTTTCTTCTTCCTCCCAGGATTTTTAAGGCATGCATCCTTAATTGCTTTCCCATAGATAGGAACATCTTTGATAGCTTGAAACAGAGGTATTTGGATGTGCATATTTTTTAGCTTCTCAAGAATATCAAAAGGCATTTCCTCTTGGTATATAGGTTTTTCTATTGTGAGTCTTTGTGGAAAAGGAGGTTCAACTGAGGTTTCATCATCAGTTTTGCTGGATTTTTGAGTTGATTGGGTGGCATTTTGCAATATAGCCTCTGGAAGAGGTGCTGATGCTGCAGGAGTGTCTGCAACTTCTGTGATAATAGGTTGTTTGGGTGTAGGCAGAGTAGTACTTGACCTCAGATGTATGTCAGATATCTCTAGAGCGTAAGTAGGATACTACTGTGTATCAGTAGTATACATTGGCTTCTGTTGTTGCTTGTTATTTGGATTTGGTTGCGGCTGAGTAGGCAATTGCATTTTCTTTGGATTAGGGCTAGTGGCTGCAAGAGGCGACATTATTGCAGGAGGTGGCACTGGTGGCGGTAATTGTGGAAAAGAAGGATTTTGGTTAGGTCACTATGGAGGTCCCATCCATTGATTATTTTTCTGCCAATTCCCTTGTGGTGGTTTCCATTGGTTTTTCTAGTTAGGCCACTGGTTATTTTTCTTGTTAGGCCAGTGATTATTTTGCTGGTTAGACCACTGGTTATTCCAGGGTGGCTGAGAGTACTGGGGAATATTCTGATAACTTTGGTTTTTTCATTGACTATTGTAAGGATTTGAAAATTTTAATGGGTCCTAAGACATACCTTGTTATCTCCTTCTATCTTCATGTACTCAGTAGGAAAATGTTGATTTTCCAGGTTCGCCACCAGCTTGCACTCGCAGTCTTTCTTTTGTTTTCGACAATGAGGGCAATATTCAGCCAATTGCAATTCAGCGTCTGCATGTTTCTTCTTGGCATTCATGGTGTTGAGATGTATGGAAACATCATTAATGATGTCTTGCTTGAAATCTGCTAGCAAGTTAGATATCTCCAACTTAGAAATGCCTGAACTGCTCCCTTTAATTGTTGTAGACCGATATCCTCCGCTTTTCTTCCCACTTGATCTAGAGTAGTTAAGACATATTTTCTTGAGATCATCCCAAGAGGATTGGGATATGTCCCCACCAGCCATGAGGTCCAATGCTTCCAGACATTTGTCATTCACTCCTCTCAAGAAGACTAGTTTTTGTGAATCCTCTACTAGAACATGTTGGGGTTTCTTCTGCATGGTGTATAAAAAATGTGAAACATAGTCCTCCAAAGTTTCATCCTCCTTCTTGACATTCTAAAACTATCATCTCCCCTTGGGTCACTCCCCTTGCAATATTCTTTGTATTTCTCTAGAAACAGGGTCTGCATCTCATCCCATGTGCCTGCTACATTTGCTCCTAATCCCATGAACCACCGTAAGGCTGACTCTTTTAGTGTTGCTGGAAACAGTTTGAGTTTGTGGGCATCAGTGTTATAGTCAAAGCTACGACAGAGGATGTTGAAATTGAACAAAAAGGTGTTAGGATCTTCGGTTATCAGCCCATAAAATTTTGGAAGTGCAGCTGAGGGTATATTTTTGAGGTTTGCATTGTTTATAAAGCTTGGCAGAATAAATGGGAAAGTAGGGTGTGCCATTACTGGAGGTATCAGGGGTGGTACTTGCTGTTGGAAAGGAATATTAGCTACAAGATTGTTATTAGCAGGTGCGGTTGGGGTAGAATTATCAAGAAAGCTGGCCAAGATTTCAACAAAAGGCTGGAAACCACTTATATCAAAAGATCCTTCTCAAGCAGTAGATGTTGCAGGAAACTCGAGACTTGCATCAACAAAAGGCAACTCAACTTCTTTAGCTTGGTCATTCAAATTCACAGGTTCTCCTGGAAGAAATCTACCATATTTGTCTCTTCTTCTTCCCCTTTGATGCATGCAAAGGAATTCTTCACACTGGTGAAGCAAATTTAGGACCACAAACCATTGAACTAACTAAAAGACTCAAAAGGTTTCTTAGCTTCACACCATCCCCGGTAGCGGTGCAAAAAATGAACCGCCTCACAATAGGTGCTTAGTAATCGTACCCAAATCCTCTCTGAGGAATAATGTACTCAATCTAAGGATCACTTCTCCCACCATGAGGTGCATTTAGTTTGTCAACCCAGGGACGTATACTTGAAATGGTATAGCATGGTATATGCACTAAGTTCCTTAAGGAGCCAATCTACCTATGTTGCAGGAAAGTAAAATACATGAAAGGAATCTATACTAGGGCTGCAGGAAGGGAAACACACTTATTCCTTACTAATATGAATGCTACAACTTGCAAACTTCAATTGAAATCTATTCTTTCAACCTAGAGCATTTACTATAGCTATCCTTGTAGGTGCTGTAGGAACATTCACAAAGTACAATGTTGTAGGAAGAAACTGTTATCTTATATCTAGAATACTGGAAATGCAGGAAGTAAATCTATTCTACTTCTACTCTAATCCACCTACCAAGTGGGCTCCCTTGGTTGGCTTCTTCTAATCTATGAACACAGAATATGAACCAAAAGTTACTTCATTTTCTTTCAAAACTGGTTACATGAAAAATAAGACATGAAGCTGAAAATGAACTTGCTGAACAAGATACAATCAGAGCATTGTTCTCCTTTCAAAAATTTGAACTTAAAAACAAACATTCTCCTCCCTATAAATATATGATTAAATTCTTTATTCCAAATAGAAAAGGAACTAACTAACTAAAACTGCGCCAAAGAAAAAGAACAGGAAGCGCAATGGCCCACGACGTGCACAATGAAGTCTGGGCGATCAAGTCAACATGCTGGTAATATGGAGGGAATATAGCAGAGCTACATTTATACATTTATGAAATAGTGTCTCCTTATTTGCGGTAGCTGTGTCTTCTATTGCCATGATGGCTTATCCACACAAAGCTGGTCTTTACGTCCTCCTTCAATGTTGTCGACCACTCCTAGTGACTCCTACTTCCTGACAAGATTAGTTAATATGCAAAAGATATTCATGCAAGAAACTTATCAAATTAATCCATATGTTAGAACACACATTCAGATTATTATATGAAATACTGCAACATATATATAATATTGGCGTAATATGACATATCTATTCCACCCATGGCTTAATGGTTCTTTTCTGTACTTAACAAAAGTTCAACTGACTTAAAAGTTCACAGCTGTCCTAATAATACTTAAAAATTGAGTGCAATGAATAATATAATAAAGACAGTAAAACAGGCTCATCAATCATCCTTCACATGTGTATATACAACCTTCACCTATAAGAGTTGATCAGATAAGGTATATGCACTGGTGCAAGAGCACACCTAGGCTAACCTCCATTTTTTGTGATGTTTTGGCTTGTACTTGACATTGGCCAAGTCAAGATAGTATGTTTACTTTGGACCTTAGTAGGTCATAGCATTATGGACTAGGTGAGTTAGTCATTAGCACTAAGGTCACCAAAATAGTCATTGTTAGTAGCTTTTTAAATTTCTTAGGTGTAGAAGCTTAGTGATGGATTTGAGCTTTGAATGTGTCCTAAAAACTTAAATGTTGTCATAGAGATGCTTAGGGGACATTAATGAGGTTGGTTCCTTGAAATGAAGAGGTTAGAGGTCCTAAAACTTAGGAAATTGGCATAATGGCAAAGATGCCAAAAGTTGTTACAATGTTGTCATGACAACATTTGCAATAATTGCAAATGTTGCATGCAACATTTGGTTACCTTGGATCCCCCTAGAAAATAGGAGTGGGATGTCGACCAATAGTCCCTAAAAACATGGAAGAAATCATCTAATGGATGGAGAGGCTTGAATCTCATGAGGAGTGATGATTTTAAGAAGTATTGCTTTTTTGAAAATAGCTCTACAACTCAGATTTACTGAGGAACCCGAGCATTTCATTGTGATAGTGCCATCTAATGCATTGAAAGCTTCAAAATAATGGTTGTTTTGTGTTCATAGGATAGTTACAAGCATCTTTCATTCAGTAAGTTAGTTGTTTTGAGTTAGTCTAAGGTCTTAGATAAAAAAATTTATGTTTAGTGTGTTCATTGGTCCTGTCCTAACCAGTCAGCAATTTCATGGCTCCCCCATGAAAACTGACCATGGGATCTTCCTAAGGGTGGTTGGATATGTTAGGGGAGTCATTATTATATACGTATGTAGGACTAGGATTTTGGTGGAGTTGAGTTGCTATTTTTACTACTAAGCCCTAGGCGAGCTGACAGTGCCCGGTTAGAGGTTTGGGATTGAAGAATTGAAGATATCTTGCAGGGTAGAGAAGTCCTATACTGGCCAAGTATAGTTCCAGATAGGGTATGGTCATATATTGACATGATATGAGGATTGAGTTCATAAAAATCCATTAGACCAATTTTTGAGCAAGTTTTAAACTATGTTGCAGTTAGTCCTAAAAATTAGGCCTATTAGCCCTATTGGTCCTAGATTATAGTAACCCTAAGTATGGATGACCTAGGGGATTAAAAATTTCAAAATCTCTTGTAAAATGATAAATGGTATTTGAATTTTGGATTGTATTTTCAAGTTCTTTGGGAAAGCTTTGAAAGAATTGATAAAAGGTCTCTGCAAAAGGCTACAAGGAAATTAGGCCTAATTAGGTCTCCTGAAGACTAAAACTTGGACTCAACTTAAAAGGGTTGTGAGATCCTTCAAAATGGATCCAAATGGGAGCAAGTGGAATTTTTCCATGATGATGGACACCCCTGCAATGAATTTCATGAATGGGGAGAAGTTGGCACTTAGATTCTTCTAAGTGTAGGAGAAGAAGTGAAGTACCCCAAAAGGGTGTTAGTCTTTCAAAGGTGAAGCACAAAGAGTGAGACTCTTAGAGGAGAGTTGGATTAGGAATTAGTTAATCATATAAGACTAATAAGGACCTAGAGGATATTATGATCCTTGAGGAAGACAAAGAAGGTCTTCTTAGTAAATTGTGCGAGCAAGCCCTTGGAACACATACACCATATTGGTATCAGAGCTTGATTAAATATCAGGCTTGTGGTGGATGTTTTAGCCTACTGAATCAGTTGGAGAGAATGCACTAGTGGGATTAGTAGAAGAAAAAATTATGGTGACTAATTTTGAGTTATCCAAAAAGGTGGATGAGCAAGAAGAAGACAACAAGTTGTTAAGAGAAAGATTGTCTCAAATGGAGCAACTCTTGGGAGAAGTCCAAGAAAAAGCTGATAAGATGAATGACAAGATAGATCAGAAAGAAGAAGAAGAAGAAAGGGAGAAGGGAGTGGATTTAGAAGAGGAAGCTCCAACCCATGACCCTATCATTTCTAAAGAACCCTTCTTAAAGGCATTGAAGGCTTTAAATGGCAAAGCTTTGGAGGGTGTACCACTCTTTAGTGGACAAATGGATCCATATTCAGTTGTGGATTGGATTGATAGTATAGAGAACCCTTTCAAATGTGATGGTGTAAAAGAGACCCAAAAAGTGAATGTGGCCAAGTCAAGGTTGAGAGGATTAGCTCTCACATGTTAGAAGTTTACTCAAACTGAAAGGGAGAAAAAAGGAAGGAGTCCTATAGTCACATGGAAAGGCATGGTGTCCAAGATAAAGAAGACCTACTTGCATAATGAATATGAGGTTCAGTTTCATAGGAGAAGACACAATCTTAGAGAAAAATATTTGGATGTCCAAGCATACACTGAAGAGTTCCAAAAGTTGTGCTTAAGGTCACAAGTGGTGGAGGATGAAAGCATCAAGCTAGCTAGATATTTGAATGGACTCAAGTGGTTTGTTCAAGAAGACATGAGTCTTGTGAACTTCAAAACCATTCACCAATGTTATCAAATGACCTTTAAGATAGAGGAGAAAGGAAAAAGAAAACAAGAGAAAACCTCCAAAGGAAGAGGTAGAGGAAGAAATAGTAGAGGACAAAGAGGTGGCTACGGTGGAAGGATTTCAGAATCAAGGACACAAGGAGAAGTCAAGTACACTGAGTAGCAAGAGGGAAGTTCTAGTAGAGGTGGTAGAGGAAGGAATTCAAATTTCAAAGGAAGAAGTGGTGGACAAGGAAGAGGCAATTGATTTAGCAATATGAAATGTTATCATTGCAACCAAATGGGACATCCTGCTTATAGGTGTCCAGAGAAGGGTATTACTTCTCAAGGAGGTAACAAGAGAACTAATCTAGTTCATGAAGAGAAAAATGCAACAGAGACACACTCTGAGGTACCATTAAATTTAGAAGAAGGTGAGAACCTCATGATGAGGAGAACATTGATCAAGGAACCGGTTAAAGAAGAGCCAAGCCAAAGAAGGTCCCTATTTAGAATCAAATGCAAGGTGATGGGAAAAGTATGTAGAGTCATCATTGACTCAGGGTCTACTAACAACATTGTGTCAGTGGAAGCAGTCAGCAAGTTAGGGATGACAAGGATACCCCCACACCCATCCTTACAAGGTCACATGGCTCAATAAGGGACATCATGTCTTAGTCAACGAGAAAGCTTGGGTGGAGTTCTCTATAGGGAGATATAAGGACAAGGTTCTATGTGATGTGCTTCTTATGGATGCATGTCACTTGATCCTAGGTAGACCATGGCAATTTGATCACTAATCTATCCATGATGGAGTGAAGAAATCCTATACATTCAAGAAGGATAAAGTAACTTTCAAAATCCAATCATTGTTAGAGGATGTAGATGTGAAGATAGCAGGTCCTAATGTGCTTATGGTGGGTGAAAAAGATATCATAGAAGCCATGGAAGAAGGAGAAGGAGTTGGATATGCATTGGTGCTAAGGCCAAGAGAAAAGAATGAAGAAAAAGGAGACAAGAAACCAAAGATACCTAAGGAGATACAAAGCATGTTGCATACTTATGAAGGCATAGAAAGTGATGGACAACAATAAACATTACCCCCTAAAAGAGACATAAGTCATTGGATAGAATTCATACCTGGAGCTACCCTACCTAATAAAATAGCTTACAAGCTGACCCCTCAACAAAATGAGGAAATTTCTAGGCAAATAGAAGAACTCCTTAACCAAGGCCTTATCAAGAAAAGCATTAGCCCTTGTGCCATACCCACTATCCTAGCACCCAAGAAAGGAGGAACATGGAGGATTTGTACTGATTCAAGAGCCATAAATAGGATAACCATTAGGTATAGGTTTCCCATTCCTATGATTGAGGACCTAATGGATTGTCTAGGTGAAGCTAAGTATTTTAGTAAGATAGACTTGAAGAGTGGCTATCACCAAATTAGGATACATGAGGGAGATGAATGGAAGGCAACCTTGAGAACCAATGAAGTTTTGTATGAATGGCTTGTCATGTCATTTGGACTATCTAATGCCCCCTCCACATTCATGAGGCTCATGAATGAATTCCTCAAAGACTACATTGGCAAATTTGTAGTAGTCTATCTTGATGATATACTGATTTATAGTAGGACAAGAGAGGAGCATCTTCAACTCCTTGAGACTATCTTCAAGAAGCTGCATGAAGAGAAGTTGATGATTAACTTGGAGAAATGTGAGTTCATCAAAACAAAGTTAGTATACCTTGGGTTTTTTCTATCTCATGGAAATCTGAAAATGGACAAGAGTAAAGTGGAAGCCATCATGAATTTGCCTACTCCAAGGACATCAACAGAGGTAAGAAGTTTTCATGGCCTTGCTCAGTATTACAGGAAGTTTATAAGGTAGTTTAGTGCTATTTGTGCTCCTATGTTGGATACACTCAAAGGAGGAATGAAGACTAAGTTCATATGGAATGAACAAGCCACTAAGAGCTTTGAGTTGTTAAAAGAAAAGATTGCTACCCAACCTATCGTAGTCTTGCCAAGGTTTGAGAAGATTTTCACCATTGAGTGTGATACAAGAAATGTGGTTATTGGAGCTATCCTAAGCCAAGAGGGCAGACCAGTGGCATTTCATTCAGAGAAGTTGAGTGAAGCTAAGAAGAAGTATTCTTCTTATGACCTTGAAATGTATGCACTAGTTCAAGCTTTAAGAAACTGGAGACACTATTTGCTCCCCAAGGAGTTCATTGTCTATTCAAACAATCAAGCTTTAAGTTTCTTGAATTCTCAAGAAAAGTTGAGTCACAAGCACATGAAGTGGGTTGAATACCTTCAAGCCTACACCTTTAATATCAAACACAAGAAAGGAGTACTAAACAAGGTGGTAGATGCATTGAGTAGAAGAGCTCTTACCATTCAAGAAATCCAATTGAAGAGCATGGGGATAGATCATTTCAAGGATCTATATGCTGATGATGAAGACTTTGCAGATATTTATAAGGTATGTGCTGAATACAAGAATCATTTTCATAGCAAGTATGCTGAATACACTTTGCAAAGCAATCTTCTATTTAAAGGAAATTAGTTATGTGTCCCTAGTGGGTCTATTAGGGAGAACTTGATTCAGGAAAAGCACAATGGTGCATTGAGTGGTCACTTTGGGATCACTAAGACCCAAGAACTTGTTCAAAGGTTCTATTATTGGCCAAGAATGAATCTTGATGTTACGAGGTATGTGGAAAGTTGCATTGTATGTCAAAGGGCCAAATGTACTTCTTCAAATGTAGGCCTTTATCAACCACTACCTATTCCCACTAGGCCATGGGAATGCTTGAGCATGGATTTTGTAGTTGGGTTACCCAAGACAAAATAAGGCATGGATAGTGTTTATGTAGTTGTGGACAGATTTAGCAAGATGGCTCACTTTGTGTCATGATAGACCACTAATGATGCCAGCCAAATAGCCTCTCTCTTCTTCAAAGAGATAGTAAGAATCCATGGGTTACCTATGAGCATAGTGTCAGACAGAGACACTAAATTTATGAGTCATTTTTGGAAGACTCTTTGGAAAAGGTTAGGCACTAATTTATCCTTTGGGTCTGCATACCATCCCCAAACTAATGGTCAGACCAAAGTGGTGAATAGAAGCCTTGGAAATATACTAAGGTGCTTGACCAAGGAATATGGACAGAAATGGGACCAATTGACTGGACAGGCTGAGTATGCCTACAATGACACTATAAACAGGTCAACAAGGAAGATTCCCTTTGAGATAGTATATGGATTGGATCCTAGAGGAGTTTATGAGTTGAGAGACTTGAAGGACGGAGTGAAGGCAAGTGGATATGCAGATGATTTTTCTTATGCAATGTAGGAGATACATGATACAGTCAGGAAGACCTTGACAGAGAATACCATAAAACATAAAGCCAAGGTAGATGAGAGTAGAAGAACAGTTCAGTTTAATGTGGGTGACTTGGTCATGGTGCATCTTAACAAATCAAGACTTCAAAATGGAGTCACTCACAAGTTGCAGATGAGAAGGATAGGTCCCTATCCTATCTTAGCTAAGTATGGTGATAATGCATTCAGAGTTGAGCTCCTGGAAGATAGTGGATTGTCACTTGTTTTTAATATTGCAGACTTAGTCCATTACAAAGGGAAAAAGAAAGACATGGATCAGAGTCTCGAGGAAGTGATCAGAGATGTGGAAGATCACCAATTACCCCTTGATATAGTCACAAGAGTTGACAGTGTAATGGATACTAGAGTCTACAAGAAGACTAGAACAAAAGAATACAAGGAGCACTTGATCAAAAAGAATGGTCAAACCAATGCTGATGCAATATGGGTAAAGGAATTAGAGTTCAAGAAGGTGGGGATCGATCCAAGCATCCTCAATCCAAGAGTGGATTGAACTTTTTGTTTTGGGGAGGATGGTGCAGGAGCACACCTAGGCTAACCTCCATTTTTTGTGATGTTTTGGATTGTACTTGACATTGGCCAAGTCAAGATAGTATATTTACTTTGGACCTTAGTAGGTCATAGAATTGTGGACTAGGTGAGTTAGTCATTAGGACTAAGGTCACCAAAATAGTCATTGTTAGTAGCTTTTTAAATTTCTTAGGTGTAGAAGCTTAGTGATGGATTTGAGCTTTGAATGTGTCCTAAACACTTAAATATTGTCATAGAGATGCTTAGGGGCCATTAATGAGGTTGGTTGCTTGAAATGAAGAGGTTAGAGATCCTAAAACTTAGGAAGTTGGCATAATGGCAAAGGTGCCAAAAGTTGTTACAATGTTGTCATGACGACATTTGCAATAATTGCAAATGTTGCATGCAACATTTGGTTACCTTGGATCCCCCTAGAAAATAGGAGTGGGATGTCAACCAACAGTCCCTAAAAACATGGAAGAAAGCATCTAATGGATGGAGAGGCTCAAATCTCATGAGGAGTGATGATTGTAAGAAGTATTGTTTTTTTGAAAATAGCTCTGCAACTCTAATTTAGTGAGGAACCCGAGCATTTCATTGTGACAGTGCCATCTAATGGATTGAAAGCTTCAAAATAATGGTTGTTTTGTGTTCATAGGATATTTACAAGCATATTTAATTTAGGAAGTTAGTTTTTTTTAGTTATTCTAAGGTCTTAGATAAATTGTTTTGTGTTTAGTGTTTTCACCAGTCCTGTCCTGACCAGTCAGTCATTTCATGGCTCCCCCATGAAAAATAACCATGGGATCTTCCTAAGGGTGGTTGGATATGTTAGGGGAGTCATTAGTCTATACATATGTAGGAGTGGGATTCTGGTGGAGTCGAGTTTCTATTTTTACTAATAAGCCCTAGGCGAGCTGACAATGCCCAGTTAAAGGTTTAGGATTGAAGAATTGAAGATTTCTTGCAGGGTAGAGAAATAATGTACGGGAAAAGTATAGTTCCAAATAGGGTATGGTCATATATTGAAATTATATGAGGATTGAGTTCATACTAATCCATTAGACTAGGTTTTGAGCAAGTTTTAAACTATGTTGTAGTCAGTCCTAGAAATTAGGCCTATTAGCCCTATTGGTCCTAGATTGTAGGAACCCTATGTACGGATGACCTAGGGGATTAAAAATTTCAAAAGATCTTGTAAAATGATAAAGGGTATCTGAATTTGGAATTGGATTTTCAAGTTCTTTGGGAAAGTTTTGAAATAATTGGGAAAAGGTATTTGCAAAAGGCTACAAGGAAATCAGGCCTAATTAGGCCTCTTGAAGACTAAAACTTGGACTCGACTTAAAAGGGTTGTGAGATCCTTCAAAATGGATCCAAATGGGAGCAAGTGGAATGTTTCCATGATGATGGACACCCCTGAAATAAATTTCATGAATGGAGAGAAGTTGGTACTTAGATTCTTCTAAGTGTAGGAGAAGAAGTGAAGTACCCCAAAAGGGTGTTAGTCTTTCAAAGGTGAAGCACAAAGAGTGAGACTCCTAGATGAGAGTTGGATTAGGAATTAGTTAATCATCTAAGCCTAATAAGGACCTAGAGGAGATTAGGATCCTTGAGGAAGACAAAGAAGGTCTTCTTAGTAAATTGTGCGAGAAAACCCTTGGAACACATACACCATGCACATGTGACAAGCATGCAAATTTGATCAAGCACTACTTGGAGCTAGACCCAACAAAAAATGGGCTTGAGATGATTTTCACAATAGTACAACTATTTTTGGGTAAGCTCCTAGTAGTGCTTAGGAAAATCTACATGTTGGCCATTAGAGCCATTTAAAATTTGGCCATTAGGGCCATTTAAAAGTGTCAAATGCACTAAAAGTGCTAAATATGTGAATTTGCCCAAATTTGCAAAATGAGGCCTGAGAAGGCTCATATGCGGTTTAAGAAGGGTATTAGGTCAACCGATTATTAGAAGGGTATTTGGGTAATGTGAGCATGAATGAGAGTAAGAGATGAGTCTTATATTTCATCTTTTTACTACTTTTAACATGTCTTTCTTGATCCAACTTAATGATCCAACCTTCAATAAATCTTGGTTTCTAGCCCTCAAGGACTCAAACATGGAGATTACACCCTATGCCTTACATAAAATCACCAAAGTCTTTAAAGGGATTATACATGTTTTAGAACCTTCCCCAATTCCCCTATGTAGGCCTATGAGCATTTTACAAGAAATAATAAGGAACTTGGGTTTCTATGCAACTTTGGATTATCATGCACAGGAAATTCACAATTACAGTCAACTAGGGCCTTCTTAAATGGCCTATTTTTGAAGGCTTGATATGATTGATTGTTATTATGACCATAAATAATGAAATAACTAGGGAAAATACTATAAATTCAACCAAATTAACATAAACAATAAGCTACTGATCAAACATGTAAATTTTGAAGATAGGCATGGAAATAAGATTCAGAAAGGAACCTATGTTTGCAATTTTTTAGTGCAATAAAAAGAGGTTCCAAACATTTTTTAGTGCAGTATGGTCCTCAAAGGGACTTTAGTTTATTTCTAGGCCAGGTGTATAGTGCAGGAGCACAGAGCCATTTTTATACCTCCTGATGTAATGATCATCTGTTTATGTTTTGGTATGTGTAAAATGTCAAACTGTTCCAAAATTGTCAAGATTTCTATGTGAAAGCAAAATTTTCCAATGAGGCTTCCATGGAAATTTATGATTTAATAAGGTTAAATTATCCTATTTTAAGAATATGTATGTTATTTTATGTTGTTATAAAGTGTTTTTCTATGTATTTTTCACAAAATGCAAGAATTGCAAAAGTTGCACAACAATTGTTGAGCAACTTTTCAAATTCAAAAAGTTGCTTAACAAGGGTCATTTAGTAACAAGTTATTTCCAATGGTACCATAATGAAAAATTCAGTTAGAATCCATTGATAGTACTGAAAATATGTTATATAGGCCTTAGGGACTAGGGGCATGGGTGTTGATGCAACATGAAAAAAGTTTGATCAATAAAGTTGCATATATATCCCAGAATAATGAAATTCTCTACACAATCAATCAAATAATCCAAGTTTAAAAGATCCACCATAGGCCACATGATGATCTAATTTCTTGTTTTAAAAAATTATTACAGATCTATTGAGAGGATAAAAAACACATGTTTGCTACTGCTACTCCCAATTCAACCAATTCTTACACTAACACATTTAATCATTTTAATTAATGAAGTTAATCTAATGGACATAACTTTTGCTTGATATCCTAATTGCTTTAATACGAGTACATTAAAGAGTACCCATTCGTATCATGAATCTCATACAAAATAATCATTTTAAGTGATTCAATTGAGATTATAATATATTCCATTCTAATCTAACATCGTATCCTACCCCATGGAATATTATTAGATTTACATTAAGCAATATACATATTAGTATTCTTCTAACATTTCCTTTGTGTTAAAATCTAAAACTTAAAACTAATCTTATAAACTTACATTCATATTACCCAACTATTCCATTTACATTCTACATTAATCTCATCATCTATATACCATTATAGTCAACCAACTAGTAATATTGTTAGTTTCATACAACTAAATTAATGCACACATAAAACATCAAACATAGGTTTCTTAGTACCCGATTACTACATGAATTCATTTCCATAATACTCATCTAGGATCTTAACCATTCACTTGGGATCTAGAAATATGTACATTTAATAAGAATCCATTTTATGACAATTTGAATTCAATCATTTAAGATGGAAAAAATTGGTTTTAATTGTCTCAGTCAGTTTGAGGACAGTTTTAAAAGGTGGTTGGTAGATGTTTGGGTCTAAAAGAGACCTATTTTCATTGTAATTATAGAGAGGAATATGGTTTTGTTCGAAGTGATAATGATATAGAATTTTTTAATTAATAAAATGTTGTTTTCACTGCACTTTCTCTTATTTTCTTCCATAAACAGTCACTGTACATGAATTTTCTTCCATCTTAATGTGTTAATCTTGAAATCTTGTTGTTAATTATAGAGTATACACACAACTTGCATCATGGAGATCATGAGTCACCTTTGAGGCAAAGTCAATTGAGCATACACCTAGTGGATATAGATCTAGAAGAGGTTCTTAGAAATGTTGAAAATATGCCAAAAGGTATGATATATATTCTTATTTTTTCAAAAATAGTTCTAATCATAAGGTAGCACCCATGTCACATGAAGGTAATGATGTTGTTACGAGAAAGAAGATATTGAAGGTCAAGCCCCTTCATGTGAAAGGATGATTGTAAGTTCAAAAACTGACATGAAATTTCAAATGCCATGCAAAGTATAGGAAGGACTTTAAGGTTGGAAAGTCAAGATTCAAGTCAAATGCAAAGACAAGGTGATTTTAAGAGAAGATAAAAATAGCAAGTACAAATTCATGAAGAAGGATGAAGGTCAAGACATCAAGTTAGAAGTTATTTAAAGTACAAGCAGTTTCAAGAATACTTCAATGAGAATATTTCCAAGACAAAGAGGATGGAAAGATGGAGTTCAAACAAGATAAACATGCTATGTTGGCACACCTTCATTACCACCATTCTAGTTATTCCAAGTGGAAAGAGAAATGCATTTAATGTATTACACCTACTGATTTTTCTCAATGGTCAATCCTTAAAAGGATATGTATTAAAAAAATGTATTTTTGTCATTTGCCCATGGATAGGTGCCTTATTGTAATTGGTTGAAATTTAATTCTTGTAAGTGGTATTTAGGGAAAACCATAATTGGGGTTGTTTTGGCATAATCTTGGTCCTTTCCAAGTAGTTCATTTGGGAGAGGGCATCTAGGACTAATCACTTGCTGCATAAAAAAAACATTGGATAGTGACCAACATAAATGAAATTGATAATAAGGCATGAAGAACCATGGTAAGTTTAGAAGAATTAAAACCATGGTAAGTTTAGAAACATTAAAACCTCAAGTATGCCAAGATAGTGAAAGAAAAACCATGACTCATGTAAAATTATACAAAATATCTATAATAAAAAATAGGTTGAAGTTTTTACCAATCCGTGCACAAGTCATGACATGTGAAAATTCCAAACAAATTTTCTAAGGGTTTATTATACGAAACCATAGCCTTGAATCCCAAAAATGATACATATCTTTAAAAATACAAAGGCTATGGTTCTCGAATGGAGATAAAATATGCATAGAGGAAACCCTTTTTTCTTTCTATATGATGATACACATTGTAAAAAAAGAAACAAATTTGTAAAAAAATATATGTGGGTTTGAACATTAAGGTATGAAAAAATCACAGTCAACCATAAACTATGCAAAGATTTCATACAAAAGGACGTACCTATGAATTATCGGTATGTTTTGTATGTACCACTATTCAATGCTTTACGTCATTCGACTTCCAAGGAATGGGGCCAACTTCCGCGTGCAGAGCTACGTCCTTTGGGGAACTGCTTTCCCGTGATAAAATAAAAATGAATTTGATCATTTTTTTAATGTGTACCCAAAACCATCAGAATTGCGACAGTATCAGGAACAAATAAAAAAAAAAAGACACCAATTTCATAAAAATTGCCCCTCTGTCAGAAATTACCATTAGAAAATAGGCCCAAATGTATTAGTGATCCAAACCCATAGCCATACATTAAAATGGTAAAAATTCACCGTAACCCTAACCTTGACCCTAACCCTAACCTTAACTGTAAAAATAACTCTAACCCTAACCATAATCCTAACCCTAATTGTAACCCTAACCCTAACACTAACTCTAACTCTAACCCCAACACTAACCCTAACACTAACTCTAACCCTAACCATAACACTAACTCTAACCCTAACCCTAACTCTAACCCTAACCCTAACCCTAACTATAACAGTAACCCTAACTTGAACCCTAATAACTCTAACTATAACTCTAACTGTAACCCTAACCCTATATTCCCTAACTCTAACTATAATCCTTACTCTAACCTTAAGCCTAAGCCTAACCCTAGCTCTAACTCTTACTATAATCCTAACTCTAACTCTAACCCTAACTATAACTATAACCCTAATCCTAATCCTAATACTAACTCTAACTCTAACTATAACCCTAACCCTAACACCAACCCCAACCCTAACCCTAACTTTAACTATAACCCTAACTCTAACCCTAACTCTAACCCTAACTCTAAGGCTAACCGTAATCCAAACTCTAATTGTAACCCTAATCCAAACCCATAACCATACATTACAACCATAAAAGTCACCCTAACCTTACCCTAACCCTAATCCTAACCCTAAGCCTAACCCTAGAACTAACCCTAACCCTAACCCTAACCTTAATCCTAACTATAACCCTAACCCTAACTCTAACCCTAACTCTAACCATAACCATTAATCATAAAATGTCTTCCATGTTGCGTCGTGACTGCTACTAGCTTATATATACCTATATATAATACGTCGAGAGTAATCCTTCTCAAGGTGCCTATTTTAATAAACTATAATCCACACAAAAAATAGGTGCACTCAAGAAAAATTACTATGAGTGTATTATATATATAGGTATATATAAGCTAGTTAAATATCAACCTAAAAGGACAATTTGATCATAAGAATGAAGCCTTAGATTGCTTTGAAATACAATGTATAATGAAAATGTCAACTTAGGTATAGATGGAGGTTCTACAAAAGAAACTCTTGATATACTCCAAATAGTTAAATTTGTATATATAAATCCCAGTTGGAAGAAAGGAGTCAAATTAAGAAAAAAAATAAAGACGAAAGAAAGATACAATAATCGAAGTAGAAAAGATTCACTCAATTGAATGGAAGTCAGATGACGGAAACTTGAAATAACAAATGACCTGAAGAAGTCATGAGTATAATTTTTGACAAATTGAAGGTGAAATGATAGCGTGACATTACATGAAATTCCTATGGAGAGTATCCTACAAGTATATCACATGATGAAGACTATAGGCAATCAAGAGTGATGCATGGTGAATGATGATTATGGTGAAAAAAGTATAGACACAATCCACTTTTCAGGCATGAATGAAAGTAAAATGGTTTTTTAGGAGTGTGGTCTATGGTGATGTAGATCATTCATGTGGCATTTGGAGTTTAAAAAAATAAGACAACATGTAAGTTTACACATTAAAAATGCTTTAATATATTAACAAATGATTAATATATTTTCATAATAAAATACATATATGTATGTATGTATGCATAAATTTGATTTTATTTTTGGCGAAAAGTAGCAAACCACTTGCATATATATTATTTAAAATTTTGTGGTGGTGGTAGCACACAATTATTAGGGTGCCTATGTGTATATATACGATGTCACTCCTAAATTATTTCTTTTTTTTTAAATCTTTGTGGACATAATGAATCCTCTTGTATTCTTCGAGGCTACCAAGAAGTTGAAGCAATATATTAAATCCCTTAGGTTGTATATGAAAAAACCCAATTTCTTTTTCAAAAATAAACATATTGTTTACATATTTAGGACATGCACAAAGTTAGGATGGGCAAGTCCTTTCCTTTTATTACTTTTTATAAGGGGTATCTTTTAGATATGTGAAGTTAATTAGTTTTTTTAATATAATTATGCAATCCATGATTTCATTTGGTGGGTTATTAAACAAATAATGTTGTGTGTGCAACTAAGGTATTGATAGGTAAGTGATAATGATAAATTTTAATATTATTTTTAAGTTTACAGTTTAGTCTCCTAAATATGGCATCCTTGTAATGCAAATTTTTTTTACATAAAATAATCTCTCTCTCTCTCTCTCTCTCTCTCTCTCTCTCTCTCTCTCTCTCTCTCTCTCTCTCTCTCTCTCTCTCTCTCTCTCTCTCTCTCGCACACACACACATGCATAATGATTCATTGATTTTGTGTGCCAAGTGCACTACTTAAATGTACATTCATGATATATAGACCATTTGATCACCCTTTAAGTAGTGCAAGCTTCATTCCTTCACATTTTCTTATGTTTGCAAAATATACAAGTCTATATCACATGGAGATGCATGGAATAATTAGTAGTTGATACATGAAAATGATGATAACATAATTTGACACCTAGTATGGTAGTTATACCTTTGATAAATTTTGGACCAATGGTAATAGTTTTAGTAGAGTAGTAAACTATTTTAAATCTACATGTATGTCCTTGTCTTATTTTTTTAGAGTCATATGTGCATTATCTTTTATTTACCTTATCCCCTTATCCTTGACTAGATAAAATAAAAATGATACATGAAAATATAAAAACAGAGGGATAATTAATTTGGAGTTGAACTTTGTGTAGATGCAAATAGGTAACCAGAAGCTATAACCTTCAGGATCACTCCAGGACAAGACCAACCACAAAGCCAAGAATGAAATGTAGGAATACAATGTGTGATTAATGATACAAAGAGTACAATAGCTTTCTTATAAAAGAAATACAAGAGCGAATAGAGGGAACAGAAAGAGACAAGTGTCCTAATAATATGTGAGGGTAGGTAAAAACAAACACTCTAGTGCAAATAATAATGCACATAGGAAATAAAGATTTACAACTAATATGCATTAGTGGAACTTAAACAAGAGTAAATAATATTTACTCTAACATCACCCTTAAGTGAAACTTAGGGAGAAAAATATAATATCTAATATGATGTGATGATGGGTCCCGAAAACTAGGATATGCTAGGTACCCATGTACAATGTAAATGCAATGCAATCTCTCGCAAGTAGAGAAAAGGATAAAATCTCATGGGGTAAAACTCCTCTCTAAAAATGAGATATGAAAATGAAGGTAAGTGATAGGATAAGTGATGTATGGAGGTCTCAATACCAATATCCCCCAAGAACTACATCCATCACAATGATCCAAAAAAGAGAGACACAATATTCCCCCCTCTCCCACCCCTCCATAATGAATAATCTCCTACCAAAATGGTAAGTGTTTGAAGAAAAAATAAAATATAATGCCTACAAATAACTTGTCTACCCTTATGAAGAAAAAAAAGCATGCAAAGATGTAGGTATTCTTCCCACTCTAGATATGATTATGAGAAATTAAAATATAAATGTAGGATGATTACTCCTTTGAAATCTATTCGTATGTCACTAAGACCTTGGAATATGATGCCACAAAACCAATCAGAAGCATGCCCAATCAGAAGAGAAGGTGACAAAATAGGAACCGTTGGAAGGTTATTTTAAACAAGATCAAAAGACAAAGATGAAGTGATATAAGAAATGCAATAACTGTCATCAAAGAGGAAAGAAATCCCCTCAAATATGTCCTCCAAATATAAAATGTGAGACTCCATAAATGATGAGTCAATGTATGGAAAATAGGAATCCCAATCAGGAAGAAAAATAGATATCTCATGTAATGAAGCACTAACAATGTCCTTTATCCAAGTCTGAAAGACAATAATGCTCCTGCTAATCAGGAATGATGGAAGTTTCAAATGAATTTGGAGGAGTCAATAAAAGTGAAGGCAGATTGATTATTTATGAAGATGAATCAAGAACCTCAAAAGAAACCTCAAACTCATCTAAATTCTCAAGAAATGCCAAAGTATCAAATTCCTGAATAGTATCACAATCATAGGGTATATTCTTTGAAGGATGAAGAGGCACACTACAGTTAGAAAGAGGATAATTGGAGATCAACTAAGAATTAGGATCTCCAAATAACTCCCTAACGTAAGTCCAAAGAGCATGAGGACACTCAAAATCAATAATAGAAGTCAAAATTTCATTAGGTACATGCATAGAAATGATTCTTAGGGCATGATCTCTCTTTCAATTCCAATAATTATATTTACTAGGTGTACTAGGGAGAGGGACTAGACCATACAAATGTGGCAACAAATTAAGCCATTTGAGATGAGTGCTAATTCCATCTTTCTTTCTTTTTTGTTCCCCCTCTTCAAAATAATCAAAGATGGATGAAAAGGAAACCCTAATTATAATTATGATGATTTTTCAAAAAAGCAACTCGGAGATACAACCATCACACATAATAGAAACTTTTAAAAAAAAGCCAATGATGCCAAAAACTAGCAAAAAAAATGATTTTTTGATGAAGGTGGAAAGCAAAAATAATTGGGGAGTCCTCAAGGGTGCAATTATTAATGAGTTTGTAGTTTCATGTGCCAATGAATTAATACAATTAATCACCTCCAAATCACCAAAATTCCAACCATAATCAGCACACACAAAGAGCCTACTTCAAAACACATGCGTGAGGCAAACCACAAAGCACGTGAAGAATTCACAAAAAAGTCCCAAGTCACTCTTCTTGGTAAGTGGGACTAAAGTATTGATAGAGTAAAAATGTTAATTGACCAAATAAGAACTAGTTTGCACCAACTTAGATGCAAAACCAGAAGATGGGTGATACCTAAAGAAGAGTGGGAAGACAAAAAAATTAGTTATTGCACTCAACAAGTGGTGGAGACAGAATGACATTACATCATGGAGTGCTCAACATACAAGGATATTCAGGTGAATTACATTGATACACTAAAAGTGAACACCTTGATAAATTTGTTTGAAGAGGACAAGATTATAAGGGTTGTAGATTTTCTAACTTAGATACACAACAGAAGATACAAACTGCAAAAGGAGAAAGAGATCTAGTTGGTGGGGCCTATTACTTTTGGTTTTCTCTTTCTTGTTTTGTTTTCTAGAGATATCTATAAGTCTCTTATGCTCCTTGGACTCGTGGACTTTATTAAAAACTTTCATTCATTCATTCAAGATTTCAATTTGTGGGCTCAACATTGAGTTTTCACCCTAACGATAAAGTATGGGAATTTATATGTTGCGACCCTCCAATTAAACTAAAATTACAAAAAGGATTGATAGCATTATTGGAAGATTATCTGTACCAATAAACCATGGCACATGAGAAAATATAACGTGTGTGATGCACACAAGCTATCACCGCAAAAAACAAATGAATCCATAGGGCGCTATGCTATGCACGAGAAAGAGTGTACATGCAAAGTGAAATATATAAAAATTGGTGTTGAGAACCAACAAAAATGATACTCATCATACCTCCAAAATCAATCATACACCAAGTCAAGCCATGAACCAAGGAGAAAAGGAAAAGGAATTCGATGGTATTATTGGATTGCTCAGAGTTTGCCATCGTTGAAGGGATATCACTACTTGCAAATATATCACTGCAAACAAAAATTATATAATTTCTAAGAAAAAGGTGTTGTGCCAAAGTTTTGTTGTTATATGTCGCTACCAAAGAATTAAAAAAATCCCTCAATAAAATGCTACCAAAAAAGTGTATTATCAATAAACAAGACCAAAGTTCGTAGTCTCACAACATATAATAAGTTAAGGTTGAAAAAATAAAAAATAAAAAATTAATAAGTTTAGATCAAATTATGCTTGTCGTACATGAGGGGTTTTGAAAACAACAATTATGTCAAATAAAAAATTGATAAAATAAATATGTAGAAAAAATTACAAAACAAAATTGTCATTAATCTTGAGTGTGTTGAAAATATTTTCCCAAAAGGATTCAAAAAAATACTTTTATTTAGGTAAAATTATTATTGTTGTACACAGGCATGGTATGGTCTTAAAATAAGTGAATTTTAAAAAGTGTTTTTTAGTAATGCCTATTGAAAATAAATTTGTATCAAATGGACTTCAAGTACTACCATTCAAGTTGAATTGTAATACCATGCCCGTGTACGACAAGCAAAATTTGAACTAAATAAAATTATTTTTTTAAATCCTTTTGGGAAAATATTTTCAACACACTCAAGATTGATAACAAAAATTTTTGTAGTTTTTTTTTGCATAATTATTTTTAGATTCCTCAAAGTACAAAAATTCAAGTAGTACTACAATTCCTATTATAGTCTTTTTTTAGATTCAATCATTAAGTGCACTAAATTTTTTAGGTCAATTGGGACAAATTTAAAAAATAGGAAAAACACCCACTTTTTGGCCAAAAAGTGGACTCAACTTTTTTTTGGAACCCATTATGTGTGTGATGCACACACGCTATCACCATAAAAAATAAGTGAATCCATAGGCGCTATGCTATGCGTCAATAAGAGTGTAGATATAGAGTGAAAAGAAAAAGTTGGTGCTTTGTGCCAATGGAAATGACACTTAGCGCACCTCCCAAATCAACCATACACCAAGCCAAGCCATGGACCAAGGATAAAATACAAAGGAGTTTGATGTTATCATTAAATCACTCAGAGCCTATCACCACTGAAGAGATATCACATCTTGAATGGATGTCATTGTAGACAAAAATGATATGGTTGTTAAGAAACAAAAGGTATCAAATCAAAGTATTGTTATTTTGGGTCGTTGCAAGAGAACAACAAAAAATCCCTCAATAAAATGCTTCCAAGAAAATGTATTGACAATGAAAAACACCAAAGTTTGTAGCCTCCCAACAATATCACAACATATAATCGTGATGCCAATATAATCTAAACAATCCAATAGATATCATACGATCTCCATCAACATGTGATGTCATCAATAATGATATCGATATCAGCCTTAATTTGAGGTGAAATAGTAATTTTCTAAATTTAAAAAAAAACACTGATGATAGGAATGTACATATTGATGCTTTCCTTAAATTTATATGCACATAGATTAATGTGATTTAGTAATAAACCAAGGCACAAATTGATGCCACGATCTCAACAAATCAAATTTCTTAAGTATACTATGAACTCATTGGAAGTGCTCTAGTACCATGTAGATGAAAATAGAAAACTGGAAGATGCAACTTTTAGGATCACACAAGGAAAAGACCAACCATAGGGCCAAGAATTAAATGCAAGAAGAAAATATTGATTGATTAATTATACAAAGAGTACAAGAGTCTACATATATAGGCAAGACAAGAGTCAATGGATGACACATAAAAAGAAATGTGTCCCAATAATATGCGAGGGTAGGTAAAGACACCTACCTAGCTAGTGCAAATAAAAATGCATATAGGAAATAATAATTTACAACCAATATGCCTAAGTAGAACTTAAGAAAGAGTAAATAATATTTAGTCTAATACACCTCCTTAAGTGCAACTTAGGAATAAAAATCCAATATGTACTATGATGTGATAATGGGTCTCGACAACTAGGCCATATTAGGTACCCATGTACAATGTAAATGCAATGCAATCTCTTACAAGCATAGAAAAGGAGAAAACCTCATGGGACAAAACTTATCTCCAAAAAAGAGACATGAAATGAAGATAAGTGATAGGATAAGTGATGTATGGAGGTCTCACTACCAATGCATTTTACATTTGTCAAAATAAAGTTTTCATAATTAGTTGGAAAGATGGGGTTGAGAATGATGTTATTCTCCAATAATCTCACTTTTCTATACGGTTTCACTTTACTTTTAGTGTAAAGTAGGTTGGTACCTCACTAGTACGTTTTGGAAAATATGTGATTAAGACTTTTAGTCACGTGACTGAAAATGATCAAATTCAACTAATTTTTTGCAATTCACAAGTATAAATGACTAATTTGGTCATTGGGTAAAATTACAAGGTCGGACAAATAAAAATGACTAAATAAGACCAAATAAATGTCTAAACAATTAGTCACTTTTCTACATTACTTTTAGATACTAAAGATATTTTTCTTGTAAAAGAAACATTTTTCACACCTTATTTGATGCACATAAATATATTTTTTGGGGGTCTCATAATGTAGAATGAAACTTCTGATCCCTATGGGCCAAGTTTGCTTATTTTGGAAAAATATATCAATATACTTCTTGGATTTAAATATCCTATAACCTTGTACTCTTATACATGGTAAGAATAATCATTACATAAATAATAAATTGGGATTAATTGACTTATCATAAGTATTTTTCTTATCATTTCCCATGTTTTTAAAAAGTAGTTTCGATTGTTTTTTACATTTTTTTAATATTTAGATCAATTTTTTGCATATCATGCAATCATCACATTCCATGAGAACATATTTGTTTGATGCATTACTTTGAAAACCCTTAAAGCCTCATCAAGAACCCCATTCCTATAGCAATATCAATATCACAATTTGACTTGTTGTGGAAAATATCTCCTACTTATTGAGATAGAAGTTGCCTATCATTTTACAAGTTGTTCCAATTAAACACAACTTCCAAAATAAATAAAAAGTACCTCAATACTTTGTACTTGATTTAGGGCTTCTGCAAGCATTGTAAATGAAAACTTGAAAAATAGATTATGAAGGATATTCTAACTGGACCTCTTGATTTTCTCTTATTATTCCAAAAGACAAACACTAATACATAAAAGGGAGTTTAAAATGTTTCTTTAAAACAAAATTAATATTTTGCCTCAAATATTTAAATTAATTATTTTAAGATAGAAATTAAAATTATTATAATTGTCTTAAATAAAAACTTAAGACAAAAAGGCCATTTTTAGGTGGCAAAAAGGGAAAAGGTATGTGACAAGAAGAATTTTTTTGGAAAAAACAAATTTTCATATATAGAAGCAACAAAGATGTGCATCAAAGAGCATGTTTCCATAAGGAAAAGAAAAAAGGGGTTTGCATGCTTGGTTTTCAAAGAGGCATCACTAGCACTGAAGGGATATTTTTGTTACTGTTTCATGGATTTTTTCCCTCATCTCTCAATCAAGGGTTTCACAATTAAATGCCAGAACAATGTTATTCATGATAGAGATTAACTATTTCAATGAAGAGCCTCACATCTCATAGAAGGGAAAAAATCTGTTTGGCAATGAGCAACCAAATTATTTATAATGGTTTATTACTTTGCAAAGGGGGGAGAGTTTGACAAGTAAAGAAAGGCACAACCATTTAAGATATAGAGAAGATAATGATTGTTGTGAGCATAGGGTTTCAGAACAACAATTGTTTGAATATCAAGAGCAATGTTTTTTGCCCAAGAAAGGGTAGTTGTTCAAAAAGAGGAACAATTATTTTCATCTCAAGCTATATTAGTTGGAAAAGGAGTAGAAAGGATTAATATGATTGTTTTCCTTCAACAAGGTACTACAGACACTGAATAATGAATTTGTAAGTTCTACATATTTTCTCTATTGTTCTTTGAGGGTTACAATTGACCTTAAGGAGGTGTGATGCAATGTTTTCAAAGAAGTTTCAATTGTTTTTTAAGGAGGTTTATTGTTTCGTAAGTTTATCACCACATACATTTTGAATATTCATCATTCTAAGGGTCCTCACATGGAAAGTTGATTGAATATCCTCAAAGTAATATCACCATCTTTTAGGATTTAGTATTGTTCTTTAAGGGATTCACAAATGTTTTGCCCATCAAGATTTTTTTTTATGTATCCTTTCAACATCCTTCGTGTTCATTAGAAATTCTATTAGAGAAGAACTAATTTTTGAATGCCTTGCATAGGGTAGTCATGTCATGTCTCAAGAAACATAAGTGAGTCACTAACTTTTTATAATAGAGTAGAGGTGAGGAAGAATTGGTATCAAGTAGCAGTAATTTGAGGTATTTTAAAATAATGACCAAAATGTGTTAGGAAAAGCATATCAAAGAGTGTCATGGAGGCTTATGTGAAGAAAGCAGGACAATTGACATGTTCAACAATAAAGTGGGAGATTAAACCTTCATGATGCTATCTGTTGATGATAAAATAGTGGATAGAAAAATTAGAGCAGTGGTAGAGTCAATAGGACAACAAGGGTGCCTTACCTCATTGAAATTGTTATATAGATCTGCCTAATTTTCACGAGGAGCTAAAATGACAACAAAACTTACAAAATAGTAACTTTATAATAGTGGTTTGAGAAGACATGGACTATTTTAGGGCATGGTGATATAATGTTATACTTTTGATCAATATTAGTGGGTAGTGATATCATATTTGAATGGTAAGGAAAATAGGACAACCATGAGCATGATATGACATTCATATACCATAGATGATAAAGCAATGGAATTTTCACTATCACAACGTAGTGATGTGTTTAAGAGAAAGATCACTGCCTCAAAGGATCAGAAAAGACAATGGTATTGGTGAACTAGGAGAAGCTCAAAATTAGTGAATAAAATATCTAATTATTATGATCAATAATGTGGGGGCCCTGAGTTATAGTCAAGAGCATTGGCATTTGAAAAGTAAATAAAGGAAGCAGTAATTTGAAAGAGGAAAAAATGATGTTACTATTTGAAGTGTTGACAATCAATGCTATTGTCATAAATAATAGAGTTTTATTTAACTATTCCATGAAGTATTTGTGAGGCCTTTCCATTGATTTTGGATATATGAATTATTATAAGAATAAAATGCATGGTTGAATCATATAAGATGCATTAAACACAATGTTGTGTCATAGTTAAAAGATAGGGAAACAATGGCATGTTTATGACAGTCCTACCATTAAGAAGAGGTAGTTTATAAGAAAAGAGGGAATGTCTAAAGACACTACCTTGATAGTGATAGAATGTTATGAAAGAAAAATGATGGATTCAAGGCCAAAGATACAACATTGATACATACAAGGAGGCATCATGTAATAGTAAAATTAGTCATCATGACAATCATAACAATGGATCAGTGATGTGGAGCCATGTCTGAGAGTGGAGAAATGGTTAAAGATCACCATGGAGCGGCATTACCATAAACAATGAAGGTTTTTGTAGAAGTGTGTTTGAGATATGGTGACAAGGAAAGAGTAAAGATGAATACCATGAAGATTGTGTGGAGTCATGACAGTGAAGGATAAGCTAATGATAGAGAGGTCATGAGATTCATAAGACAGTGATATACTTGAAAAATGATCATTGTTGATGAAAAAATAGCTCCATGAATGTAAGGGTCTGTTGTAGAAGATTCATGACAGTCAAGTGCTAAAAGTTGATTATCATAAAATTATAATTCATAAATCAGTGAATGGTACTATTAAAAGATTGTCAAATAAGTAATGAAGGTAACATATAATGTCAGTTCTATTTCATTCAGAGGAAGAAAGTAAAAGTTGAAGACAACAATGAGGAGTTTCTTTCAAGATTATTTTACTTTTTCATAATAGGTATGCAGTGGATCTGTCAAAGAACACTCTATATTTGATAAGAAAATCAAAGGCATTGGCAGTGGATATTGACAAGGAGATATGCATTGTGATCTGGATAGAGGATATATATGTACAATTATGAAATGATTAGCAGGGGTACCAATGTAGTGGCTATTCCATTGGGTTTTAATGAGATAGCTCATTACCATGTTTGGAGGAGAATGCAAGATAGTAATGTTGTGAAGATCACTACACTTTCATAGTAAAGAGGGTGATTTTAAACTCAAAAAGGCAACATGGAATTGGTATGTATTAGTAAAGGGGATGTTGTTATAAAGACAATGAAAAGATGTAGAAGGGAATTCATACATTTTTGAAAGAGCTAGATCCAAAAAATGTTAGTTATATGGGAAGATACTATTTAATACTAATAAAAGAATCATAAAGTGTAGAGGGAGATCATTGCATTGCATGGAAAGGGGAAATGAAAAGAAGTGTTCGTGAGGTATTAGATATCAAGACAATCACTACTATGATGTGAAGTTATCTACCAAGAGTGATATTGGAAGTGCAAATATTATTTGTAGGCAAAATACCTCAGTTGACAAGGTAGCACTAATTTCTAACTTTCACACTTGCACACCAAATTGAATCACCCTAGATTTGAGGTCGAATCACCACCTAAACATTAAAATCCTCCAAGTATGCTAGGTTTCATTCCAAAATTTTCCACCCCAAAAAAATTTGAAACCCTTCCTAATTCCTTAGGAATTTCAAATCCATGCCCGTGAACTATGCCATGTCTATCTGGTTGGGTAACATACTATAAGATATGTTATTGCTTAACCAAGGCTCTATCTGAACTTAGAACTTTCCAATAGATATTATCACAATACAATAGCAAAATAGATAAATTTACCTCTATTATGCACATAGGTAACATTAAATTATGTGTTAGGCCTCCCAAAAAGTTAGCACATTACCTTCTATGAAACTTTTCATAGCCTTCATTGTGGATTTATTACCCCACAAAAAGTTTTGCTAGCTATCTCTTGTTCTTTGGAAAAATCATAGCAAATAACTATAGCTGGTAAGAATGGCAGCATGCATGGGCACTTGTTGGAAGTTCATGAGACAAATTGGTTTTAAGGAATTATGGACATTGGATTGCCCCATAATGCCACCACTTTCATTTAGTTTGATTGTATATTTAATAGGGGTGTCAAATAGCCCAATTTTTAAATATGTGTTTTTTTTCTGATATTTGACCCATGCAAATTCACATGTGATTATTTTCAGGGATGTGCATACAATATTTGTATTTTCAGTAACATAATACTAAAACGAGTTCATAAAATTTGTTGTGCTTTTGGAGGGATCGAAAACCTTCACTTCCTAAAACATTGAGTACCTTTGTCATGTTGGAGTATCCACCAAAAAGGGTAAAAGATAGGGAGGTTACATTTGAGAGAAAGGTACCTTCTCATGCCTTTAAAAATTTAGATTTTTTTTTGTTTTATATTTTCTTCACATCACACAAAATTGCAATAAAAAATTTATGTTGGAAGGGTATAGTTTGAAATTATGTCATTTTGCTCCCTGAAGTAAAAATTGTACTAGTTTAAGGAAGTACTTAAATCTTTCTCCTCTTGTTCCTTGTAAACATAACAGTAACATAGATGCCACAAAAATGATTTATTAAATCAGTAGTTTATTTATCTTGTATATTTGTTGATGAACTATAACTGATTGAATGTTTGAAGATGTTAAGTTGATGATCATAGTGACATGGAAAGTTTATGCAAGACATTAAATCAGTTAATGTATTGTATTGTCATTGATCTCAACTTGATATAATCTGTATGGTCATGGACATACTTCTAAAGACTTCAAAGAACCAATGAATCAAAGGCTATGCTATCAATAATGCATATAAGTCAAGTATTCACAAAGTGACTGTACACATTGACAAAGTGCACACCGACGGATAGAGTAAAAGAAGCAAAGTCACAATGATACCCGATGAGAAAATGCACAACATTACTGATGAAGCAAAGTCACAGTGTGCCTGACAAGCAAAGTACAGTGTAACCCAATGGACAAAATTACACAGTTGCCCAATGGATGGAGATCCCGAAGGCAACTGAAGTTACACCGATGGAACAGTCAGTTATCACCGATGACTAACTGAAGTATTGACCGACAGAATAGAGAGTTCAGAAATGACAAAATGCTTAGCTGTTAAGAGCTAAAAATAGACTTAACTGATACTTATCATTGTTTTAATCGAAAAGATAAAGCTAGAGATAAGTAATGGATTTAAAGTTGCTTTGTTTAGTTGGCAAGAAGATCTCTACGAGATAAAACTGGATTTTTTCTTTAAATCTAATTGGCGAGAATTGTGGATCACGCCAAGATCAAGAAAGCCAAGAAATGGTGAATCATGTCTATAAAGAGACAACCTAATTCATTACAAAGGTGGTGAAGGGGAGTGAAAAGAGAATAGATGCTGAAGAGATTCTGAAGGAGAACAAAGTCTTCATTCAGACCTGATCAATCAAGCTGAAGAAAGAGCTAAATTCTGCAGACATTGACGAACAGAGATACAACATCACAAAGAAGAAAAGTGTGGAGAAAATGTATTGAATTGATAACATTGATTAGAAAGGTAATGTACTTACAATAGATCTAAAAATCTACAATTCAAGTTGTATATGTGAACAAATCAATTTATTGTTTCAGTTTAACCATTGAAGCATCAAGTCTCTTAACTGAGCAGGACTTAAAAGTCTTTTGTAATTGAGATACATCCCAAGGAGTATCAAAAAGTTTGATAATAGAAAGTAGCATTAGATATGCCCGATACCTATTGACAGGCCAAGTGAGTGTTTGATCAAGGATGGTAGCATTAGATTCCAGATACTAAGTGACAAACTATCTTTTAAATCCTCTAACAAGGTCACACCTAATAGTGTGTTTGTAACCTTTAACAGGGTTGGCTCTTAACCAAGCTCACTTCAGAAGAGTGAAAATTTGGGGTACCGGTGGTAGTGGTTTTTCCCTAAATAGGGTTTCCACATTAAAAATCCATGTGTTAATGTGTCTACGAGTCATTAATTTTTGACACTCCTTGGGATGTATCACAATATAGAAAGGATCTTTAAATCCTGCTTGGTTAAGAGACTTTCTGAATCAATGGTTAAACTGAAACAGTATGATCTGTTCACATATACAACTTATGCTTGCAGATTTTCAGATCTATTGTAAGCTCATAAAACTATTCTGATCAATATATCATTTTTAATACCTTTGTTCCACTTTTTTTCTACTTGGTGATGCTATGATCTGTTGCTCGGTGTCCGCAGAAAACTTTAGCTCTTTCCTCAGCTTGATTGATCAAGACTGTATGAAGTTTCTCTTCATCAATTTCTCTTTAGCATCATCTTTCTCATTCAATCCCCTTAATTCAAAATGAATTAAGTTTGTCTCTTTATAGACATGGTATCACCATTTGTTAGGTTCTTGATTTTCTTGATCTTGGTGTGATCCGCAATTTTAGCCAATCTGATTTAAAGAAAAACTCTTGTTTTATCTCGCAAAGATCTTCTTGCCAACTAGACAAAACAACTTTAAATCCTTTACTTATCTATGGATTTATCTTGTTGATGAAAACAATGATAACTACCAGTTAAGTCCATATTTAGCTCTGCCAGCTAGATATTTTATCATTTCTAAACTCAAGTTAATTTTGGTGTTTTAACTCTTTGATATCTTCGGTCATCACTTGAGTTTTCCTCAAGCTTCTCCTTCGGTTTACACTATGATTCTGGCCATCGGTTATACTTGTGATTCTACTCGTCAGTAATGCTCATCGGTGTTCTTGCTCAGACATCACTGTGACTTGACTTTCGGTGATCTTTGTCCGTCGGGTTCCACTAGTTGTTGGTGTTTGAAGTCACATAGTGAATGCTATCTTTTATGCATTACTGAAAACATAATCTTTATCTATCTGATTCTCTGAAGTCTTTCACACTTTGATTATAACCGATTAGATTATATCAAGTTGACATCAATGAAAATACAATCTATTAACTGATTTAATTTCTTGCATTATCTTTCTGCATTTCGGTGATCAACGTAACATCTTCAAACATTCAATTAGTTACATGTCATCAATCTCTCCCTTTGGCATTGATGGAAACATACTACATTATCATACTATACTATTACTAATACAATATGAAATATAACAGTTTCATCAAGCTTTCCTAATGTAACTATTACAAATGTCTGGCTTTCGGTAAGCTCAAAAATAGCTTTGATTTGTTTCTTGAAGAATGGTTTCTTCAATCTTTAATCCCTTCACTAGATAGATGTAGCATCTAATGTCTTTGTTCTGATATGTGCTCTGCCTTGACTGTTCCTCTTCTTGATAATCTCTTTTTCTCTCTTTGTATGAACTCTCTCCATTTGTTACTTCTCTCCCTTAGATGGATATTTCATCTGTAATCAATTTCTCTCCCTTTGAATATTGATTAACTCTTTCTTTTGATTCTCAGGAACTTCTCTTCATGGATAATGATATAATCTTTTCTGATCAATGATATAATCATTCCATTAAAATAACGAAATAACCTCTCCCTTTGACAACAATTCTAAACAAAAATTATATATATCATGTTCCATCCCTTTATATAATATATTCCTTGAATTTCCCTATCCATTCACAATACAATGTCTCTGGTATTTGGTGCATACATGTACCTTGCTGTGTATAGATGTATCTATTTATGTTCATCTTGGTGTTTGCATCAACAAGAATGATCTTCAGATTATGTGTAGACCGATGCAATCCTCCTAGTCAACTTACTGACCGATAGACAAGGGTTGGACCCCTAGTCTCTGTCTCAAGTACTCATATGTATCTTTCGGTAATGGCTTGGTGAATATATCAGCTAATTGTTCCTTTGATTGAACATATTCCAAAATCACCTCCTTAGCTTACACTTGTTCTCTCAGATAGTGATACTTGATAGAAATATTCTTAGTCTTAGCATGCATGACTGGATTTTTAGAAATGTTAATTGCACTGGTATTATCACAGTAAATAATTACTAGTTCAAGAATCTTCATATTCATACCTTCCAGCAACTGTTTGATCCATGCACTATTGGAGCAATTTGCAGTATCAGCCACATACTCTGCTTCTGCAGTAGACTGAGAGATGCATCCTTGCTTCTTGCTGATCCTTGTGACAAGTCTGTTACCCATGAAGAATGCTCCTCTAGTTGTGCTCTTTTGGTCATCAATGTTTCCAGCCTAATCAGCATTTGTATAGACTTGTAGCTCAAATTTTCCTTCTCTTTTATACCATAAGCCATATTCCTTGGTGTTCTTCAAATATCTCAAAATTCTCTTGATAGTAGTCATATGTGATTCTTTGGGATTAGCAGAGAATCTTGCAACTATTCCAACTGCATGTGCTATATCTGGTCTGGTATGAACAACATACATTAGTTTTCCAATCATTGATCGATACAAGGTCTGATTTACCTTATTGTATTTGTCTTCTTTTGTCAACTTATATCCGGTAGCCATAGGTATTCTAACTGGTTTGGAATCTTCCATCTTGAATGTCTTCAACACTTCCTTGATGTATTTAGACTGGGTGATATATATGCCTGCATCTTTTTGAAGAATCTGTAGACCAAGAAAGAATTTGATCTCCCCAAACATAGACATTTCAAATTATTTTCTCATTTCATTAGCAAAGGATTTGCATAACAATTCATTTCCCCCCCAAAATGATATCATTAACAAAAATTTCAGCAATCAAAATATTACCACTGGTATCTTATTTTTAGTACAGATTTCTATTTTCACTTGTTCTAACAAATTTTATGCTAATGAGATAGGAGTGAAGTCTCTCATACTAGACTCTAAGTGCTTGTTTCAATCCATACAAGGATTTATGTAGTCTACATACCATGTTTCTCTTGTTTGGATCAACAAACCCTTCTAGTTGTTCAATGTATACTAATTCTTCCAGTATTCCATTTAGGAATGCATATTTGACATCCATCTAGTATATCTTGAATCCTTTGAATGCGGCATAAGAAAGTAAGATTCTAACTCCTATTCTATCAACAGGTGCAAATGTTTCTCCATAATCAATACCTTCTTCTTGTTCATATACCTTGCATACTAACCTTGCTTTGTTTCTTGTGACTTCTCCATTCTCATTCAGCTTGTTTCTGAATATCCATTTGGTACCGATGACATTCTTGTCATCTGGTGTCAATAATAGTGTCCATGTACTGTTCTATTTCTTCATTCATAACACTGAACCATTCTTCATTCTCAAGTGCAGTATTAACAGATTTAGGCTCAAAATCACAAAGTAAACATCTAGTGTTTAGTGACTTACTTCTTGTTCTCATTCTATCCTTCTTGTCTCCTATGATTTGATTATGTGGATGATGTCTTCTGACATACTTGGCAAGTTTTGGTTCAACTCTTTGTTCATCATTATGATCATCTTCTTGACCTTCGTTCTGATCTCCATCACTCAGAACATCATCTTGAGGAGTTTCCTTATTTTTTGGTAATTGCAGCCTAATGCTCGGGTGCAATCTTCTATTGCTTGGGAGTGATACATTGTTGCTCAAGTAGAGTGTCAGGTTTTGTATAAACAAACTTGTTGTAGTCCTCTGGTTCTTTTCTGCTTTTCTTATCATTCTTTTCTACAAATTCATCTATTTTCACATTTGCACTTTCAATGATCTTGTTAGATGACTTGTTAAGACATTTATAATCCTTGCTTTTGGTTGAGTACCCTAGAAAGATACCTTCTTCACTTTTGGATTCACGTTTTCCATTTCTATCATCCTTCAAAATATAACATTGACTACCAAAGATTCTGAAGTAACTTACATTGGGTGTATGACCATACCAAAGTTCATAGGGTGTCTTCTTTGTGTCCTTCTTCAATTGTACTATGTTTAATTTGTAGACAACAGTACTGGCAACTTCCCTCCAGAAATTTTGAGTGATTCTCTTCTCAATCATAAATGTTCTTGCACAGTCAACAATTGATTTGTTTCTACTTTCAGCAATTTCATTTTATTGTGGTGTTCTCGGTGTAGAAATCTATCTTTTAATTCCATGCTCATTGCAATAGTTAGTGAATTCATCTGAAGTAAATTCCCCTCCTCTATCTGACCTTAAACATTTTAGTTTATTTTCACTTTTTTTTTCTACCATAGCCTTATACCATTTAAACATCTTAAATGCTTCTGATTTATCTTTTAAGAACATGATTGTCATCATTCTAGAATAATCATCAACAAAGAGAATAAAATACCTATCTCCATAGTAACTCTTTGTCCTCATAGGTCCACATAGATCTGTATGGACTAATTCTAGAATTGCATTAGATGTATGCATTTTACTCTTGAAACTAGACTTTTTCATCTTACCTTTTTGACAATTCTTGCACATGATATGCTCGTGCTTAGTCATGCTCGGTAAGCCTCTGACATTCATTTTGTTTCTTATCTTTATCATGTTGTCAAAATTTACATGACACAATCTTTTGTGCCACAACCATATGTATTCATTTCTAGCTATTAAACAAGTGGTGTTAGTGTCATCAAGATAGAAAAGGTTACCTTTTGTTTGCTCACCGGTTCCGATCAACCTTCCTGATTCATTGAAGATCTTTGCCTTTTTATTTTCAAATGCCACTCAGTGACCTATCTTATTCAGTTGTGAAACACTTAATAGATTACAATTCAGTCCTTTTACCTAGTAAGCATTTTCACATTTGATCAGGTTATTCAACATTATAGTTCCTTTACCTTTAACTAGACAAGGTGTATCATTTCCTATTCTTACTGAACCACCATTATAGTATTCAAAAGTCTCAAAATTTTGTTTATCACCGGTCATATGGTGAGTGCAGCCACTATCTATGATCAAAACATCATTCTTACTAACTTTAGATATGAGTGCAGTTTCTACATACCTTTCTTCTTCTTCGTCTGAATCATCCTTCATGGCTACAAATACCATCTCAATGTCTTCTTCTGATTCGGTGTCAATGTCATTAGCTCTATTCTCAGCTAGGTAACAAGCTTTCTTCCCTTTGTCCTTGTAGTCTTGGGTATCTCTTTTTTCAGGTTGTCGGTTGCTTTGGTAATCTCTGTTATCACCTCTATCAAACTCCTTCTCATATGATTTATCATTACCTCTGCCATTTTTTCTTATGTTTGGACATCTTGCATCAAAGTGTCCAACCTCTTTATAATTGAAACATACAAGTGGTAATTTACCTTTGTATCTACCTTTGCCTCTCTGCAATCTTCTTTCCATTAGTGCTTCAATCTCATCAAGTCTTTGATCCTCATTATCACTTTCACTATCATTTCTAGTAGCATGTCTATGACATGAATTACTTATCTTTAAAGAAGATTTGAATGCAGATTCTATAGATGGTAAGACACTATTATCAAAGTTATTCATCTCAAATGAAATCAGTCTACCAATCAGACTATCTAGAGTAACTGTATTGTTTGCAACTACTCTCATTTCTTAAATAGCAGAAACTCTAATAGCATATACAGGTAGTAAGGTTCTTAAGATTTTACTTACCATTGTCTCCTCTTCAAGTACACCTCCAACTCCTTGGATAGCATTGACTACCTCTTTGATTCTACAGCCATACTGAGTGATATTTTCTCCTTCTTTCATCCTTAGGTCATCAAACCTCCCTCTTAGGATTTTTGCCTTGGCTCTCAGTATATTAGCATCTCCTCCATGTACCAGCTTTGACTTATCCCACATTTTCTTTGTAGAGGTGCAGGTTTTGACATCTTTAAACTCAGCATCAAAGAGTGATGAGGCAAGTTCTATCATCATGCAACTATGCTCATGCTTTACTCTTAATTGCTCAAGAGTGTGAGGGTATGTAGGCAACACATATTCAATATCAAGGTATTGAGTAACATCATTTCTAATACCTGATAGGTGGAGTCTTATTCTGCTTTGTCATGATGCAAAGTTGTCTTTATTCAACTTGGGCACATCTTGTCTGTTCATCTTGTGATCTTTTTCTTGAGTTGTTAAACTCCCTTTCTAATCACACAAGATCTGATACCAATTGGTAGTAATAACTGAGAGGGGGGGTGAATCAATGGCCTCAAAAATATTCCAATTAATCAACCCAATAACTTAGTACCACAATATTAAGCCTCTAGTTATTTTCAGTCCTATAAGATGAATGCCTTCAAATACACTTATCAAATTACTACTGTTCGGAATGCTTTGTTAAACCTTATTATGTATGTTTACCGAATAGCAGTGTGTTAATTAACCAAAAATAGTAAATTACTTAAAATATACTGATTAATCCAGTTTAGCTATGTGTAATGCAAAACACTAAAGTAATGACTCACAAACACATTGACACATGGATTTTTAATGTGGAAACCCTATTAAGGGAAAAACCACTTGGGATTGGTAACCCAAAATTTTCACTCTTCTGAAGTGAGCTTGGTGAAGAGCCAACCTTGTTAAAGGTTACAAACACACTGTTAGGTGTGACCTTGTTAGAGGATTTAATAGATTAGTTTGTCACTTGATATCGAGCATTCCTATGCTACCTTCCTTGTCCAAACTCTTCTGGATTGTCAAATGGTATCTGGCATCTCATGCTATCTTCATGATCAAACTTTTTGACACTCCTTAGGATGTATCTCAATATAGAAAGGATCTTTAAATCTTGCTTGGTTAAGAGACTTTCTGAATCAATGGTTAAACTAAAACAATATGATCTATTCACATAAACAAATTATACTTGCAGATTTTCAAATCTATTGTAAGTTCATAAAACTAATCTGATCAATTTATCCTTTTTAATACCTTTTCTCCACTTTTGTTCTTCTTAGTGATGCTATGCTCTGTTGCTCAGTGTCCACAGAAAACTTAAGCTCTTTCCTCAGCTTGATTGATCAGGACTGTATAAGTTTCTCTTCATTAGTTTCTCTTTAGCATCCTCTTTCTCATTCAATCCCCTTAATTCAAAATGAATTAAGTTTGTCTTTTTATAGACATGGTATCACCGTTTGTTAGGTTCTTGGTTTTCTTGATCTTGGTGTGATCCACAATTTTAGCCAATCTGATTTAAATAAAAACTCATGTTTTATATCGCATAGATCTTCTTGCCAACTGGACAAAAGAACTTTAAATCCTTTACTTATCTCTAGCTTTATCTTGTCGATGAAAACAATGATAACTACTAGTTAGGTCCATATTTAGCTCCGCCAGCTAGATATTTTGTCATTTCTGAACTCAAGTTAATTTTGGTGTTTTAACTCTTTGATATCTTCGGTCATCACTTCAGTTTTCCTCGGGCTTCTCCGTTGGTTTACACTATGATTTTGGCTGTCGGTTATGCTTTTGATTCTTCTTGTCGGTGTTCTTGCTCGGGCATCACTGTGACTTGACTTTCGGTGATCTTTGTCCATCGGGTTCCACTAGTTGTCGGTGTTTGAAGTCACATTGTGAATGCTTGTCTTTTATGCATTACTGAAAGCATAATATTTATCTATCTGATTCTCTAAAGGCTTTGACACTTTGATTATAACCGATTAGATTATATCAAGTTGACATCAATGACAATACAATCCCTTAACTGATTTAATTTCTTGCATTATCTTTCTGCATTTTGGTGATCAACTTAACATCTTCAAACATTCAATCAGTTACATGTCATCACATACAAATCGTCCAATGGACCTTATTACATGTTTTCATATGAAACTAAACACCAAAATCTTTGTTTTTCTTCTTTGACCCATAGGTGCTCCTGCACCATTGCCCTTTAGATTACTGCCTTCTTTAACTATACACATGATTACAAATTTACAATTGTATAGTAATAATAAATTCAATTGAATAAAGCTCTAAGAAAATGATTTTAAAGCTAAGTGGTTATCAAAAACAATCTTTCAAATAAGAAACAAGAATCCCCTCATCACTAGAAATGTATACTAGAATTAGATATTCCTTACAAACTATTTTGGCCTAATGAACCTAAATATCATCATTATCAACATAAACCATTTAAACATATATTGTATAAAGGAAAACAAAGAAGGAAAACCACTTACTGGAAGCCCAATTATCACCAGTTGCGCTTTGAAACAAAAAAGAAAAAACATACAAAAATCCCATTAACCATGGCCTTCTGATGTTCTAAAATAGAAGAATATAAAATTCCTAAATACAAATCAATAGCTTAAAAACTTACCCGAAAGAGTTCGGAGAGTGGGGTTGTGGAAAATTGAGAGGAACCCCCCTCATCCCATGATCTTGCCTTCTGTAACTTCAATTTAGGTGCTACATTGATTTTTTTGTTGGAAGGTAGTTGTAGGGTTTATCTTTCTCACTCATTTTATTCTCTATAGATGGAAGTCATTTGGTATTATTCGATTTGCAATGGGGCTTAAGTTGGGCAAGCATTTTGTGATGTGAATTATTATTTAAATTAAAAATATATAGGAGAAAGGATTTAGTATTTAAGAGTATTGTAATAGTAGTTGTTATTGTTAATAATGACTATTCATAATTGAATGAGATGTATTCCTTAGTTCTAAAAAGAAACCAATCATGTGATGCCACATCAACACACTAGTATGGGTATCCATTCTACACAATCATCAAGCTCACCTTTTTGGGATTGTTTTGGACAACTTGGAAAAAAACATACAAACGTGGCATCATATTTGATGATGTGGCCCTAAAAAACTTAGTTATGAGAAGGGTACTTGAAAAGTAAGTTGCCAAAATAAATTGGGAGTGATATGAAATTTCCATGTAGGATTTTGAGAAACACAAAGGCCTTTGTCTTACAGTAGGCACAAGAGAAAATAAGAAAGATGGAATCCCTCCTTTTAAGATAGGGACCCTCCCTCCCTCCCCACTCCATTGCAACATCCAAATTTGTGTCTCACAATATTGCTACAAAAGAGAATAAACAAGATTTGCATCATGTAAGATTGTATTTTGACAATTTGGGTCAATTTGTGGGCGAGTGGCTTTTGGTAGACTTAATTTAACAACCAATATTGTTTGGTTGGGTTTGAACCCATGATAAATCTATCTAGATCGAATCTAGTCCAAATTTAAAGACTACAAGGTAAACTCCTAATGGGTTTGTCCAGTCCAAGCATTGTTGGAGAAATGGAACTTCTAAGTATATAAGTCTATGATATTATCAAATGTTATAATAAAAGAGTAATAATCATTCATTTAGTCATTTTTGTTTGGGTGACTAATTATTTTGTCATTAATTTGGTCATGTTTATTTGTCTAACCTTTTGATTTACCCGATGACCAAATTAGTCATTTATACTTGTGAATTACAAAAAATTAGTAGAATTTGATCAATTTTAGTCACGTGACTAAAATTTTTATTCACGTGACTAAATTTTTTAGTCACATATTTGCCAAATTGTACTAGTGCATGTTACTAGGATGAAGGGGCTCGTTAGACAATGATGTGGCAAGACTCAAGTTATGAACATGTATATAAAGCATAAAGAATAAAGAATAAACAACATGGAATTGATATACAAAGAGTAACATTTTTTTTAAATGTATTAAAGAAATGTTGAAACCTACATGGTGAAGGTACATGAACATATTAGACAAAAAATTACAAAGAACAAAGTTCTTAACTTTATAGAAAATAATAGATTTGGACAATTAAGAGGGTGAAATAAATTTCATTCAACACAAAATAAATTTCACCCATCATGTAAACACAAAATATGAATGGAAATATTATAATGAGTACTCAATATAATGTATGTAGATAGTCATCAACCTTTAAATGCATAATCAACACTAGAAACTAATCTATACAATTGAACACACACCAAAACCACCCCTTACCCGAGTAAAACCTAAAGCATATCTATATAGAAACTAGACATCAATCGAGACATAAGGATAAAGGAATTTGTTTAGCTGTAGTTACAACAACTCTACTTAGATGTAAAAAAAGGGAGTAGAGGATACTTTAGGTCACCTAGCACTATCGTGAAGGGTTGGTATCTAAGTATTAGGAGCTATCTTGATTTCATGTTTCTATCTCTTTCTCTTTCCTCTAATTGCACTTTAGAATTCCTTGGAACTTCCTATAAAATAAAAATCAAGCTAATGATAAATTTTCACTTACATTTGATGTGAGTTGGCTTTACAAAAATGAAATTTACTAGAATCTAGAAATAAAAATTGGAAAACGTAGGGAGTTACCCATTTAGAGCAGCAGTCAAAACACTCTGCTGGTGAGGTTGCCACCAAGGTTCAAATCCCCACAGGACTGTTATGCTCGTAGGCTTGTGCCTACGTTGAGTTGTGCTCACGGATTTGAATGATTGAAGTATTGTTCGGTAATCTTAAATATGACTAACCATCACCAATCAAAAAAAAATTAGAAAACGTAATTTATATTTAAAAAAAAAAGAGAGAGGAAAACGAGACATACTTAGTAAACCACCTAATTAATATACTATCTAAGATGTCATTCCATCATGTGAAAAATCATGTGAAGCATTGTCATGTCCCAATATTTATTTATTATTCTAGTAGTGTTGTCAACTGTTTTAAATATTGTCATCTAAAAAAATTGTAAAACTCAAGTATTTGTCTATATTTTATCTTGTTTACACAATGAAAAACACAAGAATTGTGATCATAGAAAAGAAGAGAAATACCAAAAATATATAAAATGATACATTTTTTACTATAATTTTAAAATGCAAGTACAAATGAAACTCGAGAGATAAAAGACACTACTCCAACGAGAAGCATGAGCATTAAAATATATTGAATAAGCTCAAGGCCATTAAACATGTGCTTTGAAAAAACCCACGAACATCACCATGCAAGCATTGATTATTCAATAGCAAATGAAGTGATACAAGTATGGGAGAGAAAACAAGGTCTACCTAGTTGCATCAATTTCCATTGAATTCTCTCACCTTTCTCACATGAGATATAGGTTATTAGAAAATTGTGAATACTAACATTTACATATCATATGTTCTCCATTGGCTCTCATAAGATTAACATCTTAGTGATAAAAAATATCAATATTTAAGAATAATTTTAGGATGTATGGTTAGTTGAAAAGTATAAGATAACATTGGTGGTGAAATGCTATTTTGAGGTTATGGGGTTTGATTTAGGAAAATATTTTTTCTAATAAAAAATTGAATCTATAGTAGATCTCTAATTCATATTGCTACTACTTATGATTTAAAGTAAAACTAATGAATGTTAAAATTATTCTTACATGACAATTTTTAGAGATAAATGTCTATAGAATATTTTGATGGTTTTTGTTGTAAAAGGAAGTAAGAATTTAATTTGTAACTTGAAATAATCACGATTGTTCTGTAACAATGACTATGGGTACAATATTAAAAATTCAATATTTTTCATAGTATATTAAGTTTTTAGAAGTAAATATAATCATAATAATTTGTTAAAATTATTATTTTCCATGACAATATTAAGATATAAATTTCTATAAAATATTTGATGGTTTGGTTGAGAAAGAAAATGAAAACTTAATTTGTAGGTTGAAATAATCACAATATATTTTATAACAATGACGATAGATATAATATTAGAAATTCAATACTTTTACAAAGTATATTAGATTTTTTAGAAATAAATATGATCATTATTTCTATTTCAAATTAATTAATGACGGATTACTTTTATATATGTGACTTTTTATTTTTATATCAACTTTATATTCTTAAAAAAATATTATTTTACCTCATATAAAATCTTCTATATGTGCATGTTCAATGAGGGCATATTCTTATGCAAGAATCCAATTCACCTACACAAATGTTCTTACCTAGTGAAAGCCAGACAACCATTCATTCATCATCTATCTTGTTGTTTGGCCATTTCATTCACATCATCTTTTATATGTGCATGCTCAATGAGGGCATATTCTTATGCAAG
>MU226747.1:3939499-3969170 GCA_018584345.1 Thuja plicata
CAATTGTTAGTAATAACTGAGAGGGGGGGGGGTGAATCAGTGGCCTCAAAATTTTATCCTTCAAACATTAACCACCAATCAAATAAACCTCAGATTATTATGTCCCTACAAGATGCATTCCATAAAATACTTATAATGATTAACTGTCTGTCATTTTTCCTTGTCTGTCCTTATTCTCCTTGATTACCGATAAGCAGTATAACTATTTATCGAAACTTAGTAAATAAGCAGAGTATACCGATCAACCCAGTGCTAACTATGTCAGATAAAAAACAATAAAGAAATGAATCATACACACATAACACTTGAATTTTTAACATGGAAACCCTGTTAAGGGAAAAACCACTGGGACCGGTACCCCAAATTTTCACTCTTTTGAAGTGAGCCATGTTAGGAGCCAACCCTGTTAAAGGTTACAAACACACTGTTAAGTGCGACCTTGTTAGAGGATTTTATACATAGAGGTTGTCACTTATTATCGGGCATCTATTGCTACTATCTTTGAATCAGCCTCCTTCTTAGACTGTCAATAGGTATCAGGCAAGTCCAATGCTACTTTCATGAATCAACCTTTTTGGCACTCCTTGGGATGTACCTCAATATATAGAAGATTGTTAAGTCCTGCTCTATTAAGAGATTTGATGCTTCAATGGTTAAACTGAAACACTATGACAGGTTCATGATACAACTTTGAATTGCAGATTTTTCAGATATATTTAAGTACATTACCTCTTTGATCAATGTATCAATTCGATTCTTTGTGCTCCACACTTTCTACTCTGTGATACTTTGATTCACTGTTCGTCAGTGTCTACAGAATTCTTTAGCTCTCCTTCAGCTTGATTGTTTAGGACTGTATGAAGATATTCTTCATCAATTTATCTTCAGCATCCTCTTTCTATTCACTCCCCTTAATCCTTTTTTATTGCATACGGAAATGAATAAAGCTTGTCTCTTATATAGACATGATATTCACTATTTCTTGATTCTTGGCATAAAAAAAAAAATCCAGCCAATTTGATTTAAAGCATAACTCCTTATTTATCTCGTAGTTATCTTCTTGCCAACTGTACAAATCTTCTTTAAATAAATCACTTAACTCTAGTCGAATGAAACAGAGAAAACAACCAATTAAGTCTATCTTTAGCTCTTGCCAGGTAGATATTTTGTCATTTTCTGAACTCTTTGTTCCATCGGTCAACTCTGCAGTTAGTCATCAGTGACAACTGATAGTTCCATCGGTGTGACTCCAGTTAGATTTGGGATCTCCATCCATCGGGCATCATTAGATTTTTACTCATCGGGCATCTTGTTGTTTTGTTTCGTCGAGCAACACTATCTTCTGCTCATTAGGTATCACTATGAGTTTTCTTCTTTGCCTTTACCGATGGTGTGCACTCCGTCAGTGTTGTTTGTCACTTAGTGAATACTTGAATTTTATGCATTGCTAAAAGCATAACCTTTGTTCCATTGATTCTCTGAAGTCTTTTCCATTATGTACATGACCGTACAAATGATATCAAGTTGACATCAATGAAAATACAAACCATTAACTTATTTAATGCCTTGCATTACCTTCAACTTAACACTATCAAACATTCAATCAGTTACATGTCATCAAGAATTAGTAAAGAGAAGTTACCATTGGCCCAAGATGACTCGTGATATCAAGAAACTTGTTCAGTCTTGTACAATTTGTCAACAAGCTAAAGGAGTCACCACAAACCAAGGACTCTACTAGCCTTTACCAATACCTTCTAGGCCATGGGAGTCAATATCAATGGACTTTGTCATGGGTTTACCAAGAACCAAGCATGGATTTGATAGTATTTTTATCATAGTGGATAGATTTAGCAAGATGACACATTTTTTTCCTTGCAAGAGCACAAATGATGCTTCTCACATTGCACAACTCTTTTTCAAGGAAGTAGTTAGACTTCATGGACTCCCAAAGACTATAGTTTCAGACGGGGATGTTAAGTTCCAAGGACACTTTTGGAGGACACTCCACAAGAAATTGGGTACAAATCTGACATACAGTTCAACTTATCATCCCCAAATGGACATCCAAACAGAAGTAGTCAATAGATCCTTGGTAAATATTTTAAGATGCCTTACCAAGCAGTACTCACAAGGTTGGGTGTCATCTTGCCACAAGTAGAATTTGCATTTAATGACTCCATCAATAGATCTAGTGGAAAGACTCCTTTCCAAATAGTTTATGGAGTGCATCCTAAAGGACCATTGGATCTTGCTGATCTACCTTTTGATTTTAAAATTAGTGCTCAACAAGAAGACTTTCCTAACTTCATTTCACAAGTGCACAAGGAAGTGAAACAAAAACTAGAACACACCACTCTAAAATACAAGGCAAATGCAGATAAAAGAATGAGGGAAGTTCATTTTCAAATAGGGGATAAGGTATGGGCTTATCTCAGACCAGAAAGAATTCCTAAGGGAAGACATACCAAGCTTCATATGAAGAAAATTGGACCATGTACAGTTCTGCACAAAATGGGTGACAATGCATATGAGATCTCTCTCCCTCCCACACTTTTTATTTCCCCTAGCTTTAATGTTGCAGATCTTACTCTTGTCAAAAGTGTTGCAGGTACCTCTGGGATCTAGAAAGATACTGGTGACTCTTTAGATGATACCTATGTCACAACTCTCCCACCAAGCACATCGGTTCAATTAGACAAGATCCTTTCAACCAAAGAATGGAAGAAGACTAGAAATCATACGTATATGCAGTATTTGGTTAAGTGGAAGGGACTTCGTCATATAGATTCCACTTGGCTGACAGAGGACTAGATCAAAGCCCATAGATCCACCTTAGACCTCCTCAACTCAAGTGGGAACTTAAGCTCTATTTCTCATGGGGAGTATGGTGCAGGAGCACCCCCTAGCAATTGAAAACTTCTAAAGTTGTTCACTCTTGATACATCCAATGTACCCTTGGCCCTAAGGAGTCCAAGGAATCTTATGGATTAGATGATTAGAGTTTGTTCATCTCTAAGATCTAAATGTAAGACCTAGTTACATGTTTGGCAACTTATAAGCCACTTGGTACACTATGGTCATGGATCCTCAATTATTTGTTTATAGGGTAGTTTAAGTCTCTTAGGATGGTTTTCAATAAGTTAGTTTCCTTTTTAGGGACTAAAGTTGTCTTATGAGTCAAAGTTGCTCATTTCTAGCAAAATTGCAAAAGTTGCTCAAATGCAACTTTGCATAACATTAACAAATTTTCAAAAGTTGCTCGTAACTCCTTCCCCAATGGCTAGGTGGTTGAAAAATATTGTAAAGTTGTTAGGGTTGGCCTTCATATCCCTCACAGGTGGGTGGAAGGAACACATTGTAATGTTTGGCTCAAATAAATAAAAATCAAACTATTTTCCTGCACTTCTGGCAACACCAGTGAATTGTACGGTAATCTACAAATTAGGTTCTGCATAAAACCAATTGGATTTGATTCTCCAATGAACTAGCTTTCTAATGCAAGTGGTTTCAAAAAAATATCTTACCTACAACTCAAGATATCGGGTTTTTCATCTCTGCAACCCGTTTTGTCCTCCTTTCAAGGGTTTTGTACATTGTCTTGGTTGTCTGGAGTGTTTCCACCATGGGAATCGATTGATCTCTGGTGGAAAAATCCCTTGTAGAATGCTTTCAATGATTCTTGTATTATTTTTTGCATTGATGCAGGGAAATGACCATGTGGACGAGCCCTAGGTGTATATTTTGTATGTATGCACCTACTATGTGACTGCATATTTGTGTATAACTCCTAAATAGTCGGGAACCAAGGCCTATAACTCAGGATTTAGAGTTGTTTGGACATATGCTATATGTTACAATAGGTTTTAGGAATGGATCTCATTGTCTATAAGTACTTCCTTCTTTAATGAAGGCCTAATTAGCCCTTTGAACCAGTCTTCAAACATTCAATCCTAAGCTTGGTATAATGCTCCAAGTCTTGGTGCTCCTAGAGTAGATGTATCTCTGCAAAGGGTGTTCGAATCCTAGATTCAATCCATATGTTGTTTGGAATTTTCCAAAGTTAAATTGACTGGTGTTCCTAGACAGGGCTACAAGCCTAGATTGGACTATCCAGCCTATACACTTGAAACACTCCAATCAGTTTGTTTGAGAGGATGAATCGGGATGGTCTGGTTATCCCCATAATGTCTAAGACCTCTATTTTCCTCTGTAAGGGATTGTGAGCCTTGGGGTCATATTTACACAAAGGTTAGTATATTGTATCCTTGTGGATTCATTCATGGTGTACCCACCTAAAGTCATCCACCATTCTTAAATCCATGGAAGGTGTTAGGATTATGTTTCATGCCAATTTGTAAAGGGTGTGAGTGTCAGGGTTGGTCACTCCTCATCAAGGGAGATAGATTCTAGTGATTGGACCCCTATTACCTTGCCACTTACATCAGAGAGAGAGAGAGAGAGAGAGAGAGAGAGTTGACATTGTTTTTAAGATCGCTAACACAGTTGAAAGAGTTGAAGAAGATGTTGAAAGGTGAATTATGTAGAATGAAGTAGAGTTTATGACACTAAGCTACCGAGTGCAGAATAAGGTAACAGAGATATAGAAAACACTAATTCTGGAGAACAGTTTATTGATGCACCTTTATCAGACATTTTGTAGTGATTGTAAATAGTGGAGTACAAATCCCGCTTGTGGGTGGGCCCTAATAGGTCTTATATTTTATAAATCATTTAACCATGTGTGCATGTGATTTTGGGTACCTGTAGCTGCAAACACACACTTTAATATATCCTAACATGGTTAGTTTGAAAATAAATATGATAAACAAGATACTAACCTAAACTGATCTATTGCCTTCTAGTGGATACGAGTCTGAATTTTTCTCTCAGGTCATCACAAGAAACAGTGACTACACCTATTCTAAACAAAGGATTTTGAAGCTAAATAAAATAATTACTCTATATGATATGCAAATGTAAGATTGATTCTAAAGCTAATTAGATTGATTTTATAACACCAAATTGAAATGTTTTTGTTCTTTTTAAAGCACAAAATTGAAATGTACTCTAGATTATGATTTGCATGATTGAAAGTAAACTAACAACAATTAATCAAAGATCTATCAAACTAACCAGTAAAAAACAAGTAAACTAACCAGTATCAGGGCATTTAAATCCAAGATAATCATGGGTGCAATCGTGCGTAAACAAGTAGAGCAATAATAGTTAAGGAGATAGCTCCAACCTCACCTTGGCATGCAAGTAAACAAGATCGAGGGATGTGAGGGTTTTCCACCTTAATGCAAAAGCTCTTATCACATAGTCCCTATTTATTTGACATTGTAGGATCATCGATACCACACCAACAAGCAGCAGAAAAAGAAAAGATTAACAAAAATCAATGAGAACAAACAACATACAAAGAGAAGTTCAGCATACGTCAGCCAATTTCAAAGTTTTCAGATGTATATATGTATGAAGTGTTGAGAGACACCACCGTGCTTATGAGTGTGATGTGTTTGAGTGCTATCAATCTATTTTTTATGTTTATGGTATCCAATGTGTGCTTAAGAAAAATAGACATGTCCAAAGATAGTGTTAAGAAACACTTTTGATTAGGGTGTTGAGAAACACCTATTGCGTTAGTAGCAAGATGTCCTTCAGAAATGACAAGATTATTGACTCTGGTGTAATCCAAAGATACGATCAAATTGGGGATCCATGCCCCATGGTAAAAAAATCTGATTGCAATGACTGACTTGACTCATACTGTGAGGACAAAGCTGATTTGATTGCCCCCAGACTATGACTCTAGATCAGTTTCAAGCCAGGAAGGTTCTCAAAAGAACAAAATTGTCACAAAAGTGACTTAAAGCTTATGTACAATCTGAAGCAAATGATTGCCAAGACTGGGCATTGATAGATGGAGCGTTGAGTACAAGAGGTGCATATTTACCAGGTTTTCACCTACTTGGCAGAGATTCTATTTTTTCTACTAGGGCGTCTGTTTACCAGGTTTTCACCAAGGCAATTTTTTTTCAATTTTTTTGTATTTTTCCATTTTTTAAAATTTTTTTGAGTGATGCATCAAGGTGCCTGTTTGCCAGGTTTTCACCTAGATGATCATTTTTTCAGGACTTTTTTCAATTTTTAGTTTTTTTTCAGGACATGAAGGAACTTTCCCCCAAGCGAAGAGTGCAAGTAGGAGGAATTATGCATGACGCATGTTTGATAGGTTTTCATCGTGGTACTTGTCCAAGGTGCCACCATAAGTAGTTTTCACCATAGGACGGATTGATTTATCTTTACTTTTGCTACTGAGGCACCTGTTTACCAGGTTTTCACCAAGGCACTTTTTTTTCTTTCTTTTTTTTTTCTTTTTTGATTTTATGGAGGAAATTAAGCTCCTTTCTCTTTGGATAGTGCTACTTTGAAGGATATGCTATTATGTGCCAAGGCCATTGAAAGTATGCTCAAAGATGTTGATAGGGTTTTGGTAGTGAATGAAATAGATGATAAGGGAGATGGTAGCCAAGGATTTATGTGATGGATTGGGTAAGAGCAATGGAAGGATATGGGATGGATGGGTAGTAGGTAGGTGAAGGATATTGGATAGGGTATTGAAAGGTTTGTGTAGAGGTATATGGAACTGGTGATAAGATCAACATTGACACACCCCTTGAAGGGTAGTGGACGGATGGAGGAAAAATGGATGGAATAACTTGAGGCTTTGATGTATGAGTGGATATAGATCTTGGTACATGAGGACCCAAGATGGATGGAGAAGAGGGTGAAGTATTCAAGGTAATGGTTTTTTGGACATAAGGACCTAAAATAGAGTTAGAAGATGGGAGATATTTAGATGAAGAGGAAGTGGAAGACTTTGGAAGCTTGGATGCCAACTTTGACTTTTCCTTTTTGTTCAAGCCTTTTAAGAGAGACTTGGGAATCCACATAACTTTTGATTTTCTTTTTGTATCCAAGTCCTTTAGAAGAGACTTGGGAATCCACATAGATTTTGATTTTCCTCTTCTTTTGGATGATTTAGAATGCAATTCTTCCATGATGGATTTAGGAACCCATATTTTCTTCGATATTACTCTTTTCTCAGTGGACCTTTGTGGTCTCTTGAATATTTCCTTTTTATTTGTATTCACATGTCGAATAGACTAGACATAGCAATCTTCATATGAAAGTGGATTCTTATATTTCTGATTTCTTCATTTCACATCCAAATTGCTTCCAAAAGACTTGGAAACTGTGGATGATTAGGGTCGATATGGCTAGTTCATATGGATTTTTTGATAGGGAGGGTTAAAGGATGCATTTCTTTGTTGATCTTGATAGGGGATAGGGTAAGTCGATGACAAGATAGTAGTTATATGCATGGTGGATGGAGGGATATAAGGACACAATATAGATGGAAGGCTTGACGGTTTTAGCTTTGGAATATAAGGACCAAGGATGGATTTGGAGGATAGTGAAGGCACACGGTTACATTTGAATGGAGGGAGATAAGGTGTGGAAGTGATATCAACATCTTTAGAGTGAGCTGCATGACCAAGTCTCTTCTCTTTAGAATTCATCTTGATATAAATATGTGCATGTGTAGCTTTGATAGGAGCAGCTGAAACTTGAGGGGATTTATTGTTCTGCAAGGTATTTAGAGGAATGATGGTTTTCTTAGGTAGATATAGAAGATTATGACAAGGGGATGATGGGATGCTCTGATCTTGACAAGGATCTTTAGATGGTTTAGAAAGGGTACTTTTCTCTTGATTTTCAATAGGCTTGTTAGAGATGGTGGAAAGGATATCTTGATCTTGCTTGGGAGATGGAGGGCTATCTTCTTGGAAGAAATGGAAGGGGATGATGAAATAATCATGAGACTCTTGAGATATGTGACTTTGGTCAACCATTGGATAAGGATGGATGGTGTCTTGATCTTGATCATTACTGAAATTTGTTTCTTCACATTGTGGATTTCCCTGTTGACATGGAACCACTTCTAAGGATGAGGTAGGAGTTTTGATCTACATGAGGGATTGTTGAAAGGCTAATGGAGCATAATTTTGAGTAGGCTTGATATTTGTTCAAGCACTTGATATCTCGAGATCTAGAATCATTGAAGAATGGAATAGATTTGTAGAAGAATACAAATTAGCTTAGGTTTCTTTCAGAGGTAGTTCTTGAGGGTAGACATAGTTTTCATTAGGCTTAGTTCTTGATAGAGATGGTGTGGATAGTTTTGAAGCTTTAGGAGATGGAGGAATGGTGGAATAAGTAGATGTGATATGTGAACCATTGCTAGACATGGATTTCTGATATTGATCATGCTTGAGATTAGGTGAATCATTAGGATTTTCTACTTTGATTATGCCATCATCTATGAGATCTTGGATGTTATGTTTCAAATCCATTCAAGATGATTTTTTATGCTCATTTTTTCGATGATATGTGCAATAGGTACTCAAGAATTTCAATCTACATGATGTGACTTGAGGTAATGTGATGAGATCATGCTCAAGAATTTATTCCAATGTTGATTCATAAGATTGTCCCAAAGGAGTGATGTCCCTCTTGCGTTTAACCTAAGGTTTTTCTTTCATGAGGTTACTAATCCCTTTGGAGGGAGACTTTGTAGTGTTTTTAGCAGCTTTTAGGGATTTGGAACCACTCTCTTAATCAAAGATAGGATTGCCATACCAAGATTTATCCCCATTTCAGGAAGGAAGTGAAGAGATGTGTGAATCATGATCAAATAGAAAAGGATAGATTTATCTTAATGAGGATTGCTTGGATTGTGTATCCTTTTCCCCCTTTAATTCCTAGATTTCAAATTTCAAAGTTTGAATCTATTTTGATAAAGTTTCCATAAGAATCTCTTCTTTCTCATTATTAGGACCATAAGGTTTAGTCCATTTTCTTTTAGACATTGTAAGATTGTCTTGATGTGCTTTCTTAGAAGATTGAAGATAAGGTATGACAAATTAATTGATTTCCTGACACGTGCTGAAGTGATATCTAAAGTGTTGACTAAGTCCAAGATCTAAGAAGAAAAAGAGATAATGTCCAACTGAGGGAGAGATAGCAAAGACTCTGATCTTGAGTCAGGGTTAATGAACCTACTCTCGCAACTCAGGATAAGGAAAATGTGGACAAAGATGATTAAAGTAACAAGTCACTTGTACTAGCATAGCAAAGTCAGATCTCAAAACAACAAGCGAGTCAGATTGTCAACAAATTGTAGTCAATGACAACTAGTAGTGATGTTGTGAAAGCACAGATTTGAGAAAATCTAGATAGAACCACCATGATGAAAGATAGAATACCAACTTGGACAACAATGCAACTAATTTTCATAGTTTTGACACTAGATGCAAAAACTCGTATAAGAGTTGCTAGTTTAACACCTAAGAGTGCAGATTTTGAATCATTGATGATCATTTTGATGTTCATTTTGATTGTTTTGGTGTCTGTTTTGATGTTTCACTCATGCAAGACACATCATGGAGATATCATAGAACCAAGTACAACAATCAAACCCTATTCCTAGGTGGAAAGAAATGGACAATACTTGTTTGAATCCTCTTACAATAAAATACCCATTCAAGTTAGACAGTTAGAAGCTTGGCAGCACTGGCTCCCCTCTATGACACACACTTCTCAGGCCTACCAAGCTTCAAATTTCTCAAGATCCAAGGATCCTGATAAAATTACTGTCTCAACAAGACGGGTACATGATAGGTTTCTTAGGCATGCACATCTCAAAATGCCCGTATCAACAAGTAGAAAAGGATTTTTGCCACTAACTGAAAAGGATTTTAGTAAGGGTCTTTGTTTAAGTGTATCATTTGTGTCTGCGCAAGCACAATTCAGGCTACTAACCCCATAGAGAACCTTAGCATAATAAATCATGATACGTGATTGAGACCCAGAGGCCCTACTTTGTGTTAGGTGAGAGTTAAGTATACGCTCAAATGCCACTTATCTTCTGAGGTTTAGGTCTTGACGAAGCATTTTTATTATAGTGATTTGAAGAATCTTGGCGTTAGCTTGTTCTCACTTGGGTCATTCTCCAAGGGTGAGTTGTTTTTCCCACTTGGGCAGGCCCTCTAAGGTTGCAGATCTCAAATGGCAAATGACAATAGTGTTTCTAGATTTCTGTCCATCCCAAAAGGGCGAGAGCATAATTTATTGACATTATTGCCATTCCTAAAAAATCATACATAAGTTCATTTTAATATGTCTTGCATGTGGGTTCCTATTTTAATAAATCAAAAACAATATGGAAGAAAAATGTTTAGCGTTCTATCGATCAAGGCAACCTGTAAGACAAATCATTAGTAGTTTATGTTTTAGTCTTCATTTTTAACATCCTACAAACCACTGTTGGGCTATAATCGACAAGATACTCCAAAGAAAAACAAAGCCAGAAACTTGTCAGCATTATAAAATCAAGAAAATTAGAAAACTAATTGCAGATTTAGAAACTAGATGAAAAAATAACGCACTTTTAAAAAAAATTGTACCCAAAAATGTTATCGTATGAGCCTGAACGAGGCTCTGGTAGTTGCAAAATTGAGGATTAGACAAGTACATTGATCAAAATATGCAATTTCTAACAAATCTCAAAACCAAAACCAGAAACTAACTCCACCACAGTAATCTTCAAGAAATTCTACCCAAAATTTTAAAAAAAACTTGCTCGAGAAAAGGACTTAAAATGAGCAAGTTATGAGGTTTTGAAGATGAACTGAAAAATCAAAATGCTCAATGGTGAAGGCAAAGAATTTTCAAACCCCTGCTGACATCATTGGAAGACTATGTTAAATTTGATGGTTTGGAAGCCGTTGCAAAAATCTTATAAGCATGCAGGGTGATGACTGGTCGACCATAAAATTTTGGGAAGGTTGGCTGAGCACAGGTGGCGAATGGGTGGTGATTGGACAATGCAAGTAGAGGCTGAGTGGTGGGAGACCAGGTGGAGGGATGAGCAGAGGGCTGAGGTTGAGAGAGGTGGCACTGTGGATTAGGGGGGCTAAGCAAAGGGCACAAAGAGGTTGCACAGGGGGAGGGAGGTGGGGAGGAGCGGCAAAGGGAGGAAGGGTTGTCGCAGGGTGGGTGGCGGGGTGTGTGGAAGGTGTTGTGCAAGATGGGAGGCATGGGGAGCATGGGTGGTGGAGGGATTTAGCACAAAGAAGTGGGGCAGAGTTGTGGGAGGGTGGCACATGGGGGTAGGGGTTTTTAATCCTACATGTCCCCCACAAAATAAAATAAAAACTATGGTTTTAAACAAATTTAAACACCATTAAAACAAAATGAGAGGCTTGGTGCTTGGTATTGGGTTTGGAATATGTTGTGGGTATTGCTCGTGGTGCTTGGACAAAGTTGATTTGGATGTAGAGAAAAATATTATTAGAGGGTAATAGGGTCGACTAAGACAATGTTTTTTAAAAATTATGCATCTGTCTGTGTGCATAAATTGGTCTACATGTAGAGGTTGTCTCAATTTGCATGCAGAGGGTCGTACAACCTACCTAGGCAAAAAAAATTTCCACATATTTTTCTTTCATCGGGTATGGGAAAGTTTATAGTCATTTTCAACCAAAATGACAATCTGGATGTGATGGTGGGGTTAGATTTGGCTCAAAAGGAGATGTGGGTAAGCTCCATAGTGGGAGCCAGAAATGTGCATGTGATTTTGGGTACCTGCAGCTACAAACACTGATGCAAGAGCATCTTGGGTCCTTGGCAATCCTGCTCAACCAAAGAGATGTTTACTTTTTTTTATAGTTTGTCTTTTGTTTCTTGGGTTCTAGCTTTACCGACGAGTCTCGGTGATCTCTTTGCCAAAATCATTTCCATTGCTCGAGTATGTTCTTACCGACGGGTTTCCTATTGCTCGGTAGTGTTCTTACTAATGGGTTGTCTATTGCTCGGGTATGCTTTACTAACAGGTTTCTATTTTTCAGTAATCATCTTCCCAAATTGGTTATCCTGATCTGGCCAACTTCTACATTTAATTTCTATGGCAGAATTAATGTGGGGTATCTCATTGGGATCTGTGTGGACCTAAATCAGGTCTCACTTATGGATTTGAGCACCAACCTCTTTGGTGGACTTTGGTATATATTTGTTTCTTTGTTCTTAGTTTTGGTATCAGTTTTTATAAGATAGAAGATTAAGGATTGAATTATCTGGAAGGTAGGTCTGTGACCGTGCATGTATGAAGATCAATCTATAATTCATTGAGTCTATATGGCCAAAACCAGGAAGGCCTTACAGCCCGACATGTAATGAGTTTGATCAATTAATGAAAAGGTTCTCTTTTGTTTCTTCTCTCACTATGTTGTTGTTGCTTCCGCATTGTATTTGCAAGTTGGTTTGGTAGTTGGGAGTGCCCTTGGCCCCATCTGCTATCCATCATTGTGTTAGGTGGTATCAGAGCATTTTTGAGACCTAAGTTCCTTCTTATAAAACCTAACCCTATTTGGTGATATTTTTGTGGGGTAGAAAATTGTGATATGACCTACAATTGCAGAGGGATTCAAGATGGTTCGTGGGAGAGGAAATGCAGATCCAGTCTAGCTAATATGCTTAGACAGATGGCTACTAGATTGGAATTTGTTTAGATAGCCCAGTGCAGAGGAAGACATCTTGAAGATGTTAGTGATGATGAATTGGAAGAGGTTCAAGGTGAAGCTACACCTGCACCTGTGATGGATTAGGAAGAAGAAAGATCCCTGTGAGCATTGACAAGTTTGAAGTCCACACCTTAGTTTAATCCTCCTGAGCATAGTGGAAAATTGGATTCTGATGAATTGATTGATTGGATAAGTGAAATGGAAAAGTATTTTGAATATGAGAATGTATCAGGGGACAAGAAGGTGAAGATTTCAAGCACAAATATGAAAGTTCACGCATTCTTATGGTGGGAACATCTGCAATTAGATCGAAAGAAGAAAGGTAAAGAAAAAATCAAGGTATGCAATAAGATGGTAAACAAATTGAAAGGAAAGTTTCTACCTTGTGATTATCAGATTAACCTAATTAGGAGAATGCAAAGTTTGAAGCAAAAGGATAGATTGGTAAAAGACTATGCTGAAGAATTTTACAGATTGGACATCAGATTTGAACATGTGAAGATGAATTTGAAAGAGTATAAATATATCTGAATGGATTGAGAAGTTCTATACAAGATGAGATCAGTTTGGTAAAGATGGAGAGCATTGAAGAGGCATATCAATTTTCCCTAAAAGCTAAGGATAAATTGAACAAAAGATATGAGAAAAGACAAAGAGGCAGTGGTGGTAGATTCCCTAGAGGAAGAGGTAGATCTCATGGTGAAAATAGTAGATCTGAACTAGACAAGTCAAATTCAGACAAATGTCAAGACAAAGGAAAGACTGAATGGAAAGGTGGAAGTTCATACTGAGGAAGAGGCAATTTCTCCAGAGGTGGCTATAGCAGAAAAGGGTTCCAAGTAACTTGTTACAATTGTGGTGAGGAAGGACACAAAACCTTTGAGTGTACACATGCAAGCAAGAAGATCAATAGTATAAGAAATGATTTGGTGCAAGAGGAGTCACCAAATGAAGCTAAGAAGGAAGGAAATATCATGATTTGAAGGATACTATGGAGTGAAAAGGATAAGCAAGAACTTGTCAAAAAAAATTTGTTCAAGACTAGATGTAGAGTTGTAGACAAAGTTTGGAAGGTGATTGTTGATAGTAGAAGCTCGGAGAATCTGGCATCTGCAAAAATGGTAAAAAAATTGTAGTTGTAAAAGATGAAGCATCTGAAACCCTATTATATCTCATGGATCAAGGATGAGCACATATTAACGATGAGTGAACAATGTTTTGTAAATCTGAAAATTGGAAAGTATTATGATAAGGTGTTGTGTGATATCATGCTTATGGATTTTTGTCATATTTTTTTGGGTAGACCTTGGAAATATGATAGACATGCTATACATGATGGAATATTGAATAGATATTCTATTTGGGTTGATGGTAAGAAGCAAATTTTTTTACCTTTGGTTGAAGAATCTGCTGGTGAGATATGTACATCTGTGAAAGTTTGTTTGATGGAAGGTAGACAATTTGTTAAGGATTTGAAAAGGAATGATATTTTTTATGCTTTGATTCCTAACAAACTGAGTAAGAATATAGAAGATGACATTCCTATAGAAGTTGAAAACTTACTCAGTACAAGGAGATAATTTTAGATAATGTACTTGATGCTTTGCCACAAATGAGAGATATCAGTCACTATATGGATCTGATTCCTAGAGCTAGTTTACCAAACAAAGCACCACATAGGTTAACACCGACCGAGAATGAAGAGATTAACCGACAAGTTCATGAATTATTGAACAAAGGTTTGATATGAGAAAGTTTGAGTCCATGTGCAGTACCAGTTGTATTGGAACCTAAGAAGAATGGAGAATGGAAAATGTGCATTGATTCAAGAGAAATCAATAAGATCAAAGTGAAGTATAGGTTTCCTATACCGAGAATGGATGACATAATCGATTGTTTGAGTGGAGCAAGATATTTTACCAAAATTGATTTCAAGAGTGGATATCATCATATTAGAATCAGAGAAGGTGATGAATGGAAGACTACTTTCAAGACAAAGGGTATGAGTGGTTGGTTATGCCTTTTGGTTTAACTAATACACCGAGTATATTTATGAGGTTAATGAATGAATTTTTGAAGAAATTCTTGAATAAATGTGTGATTGTATACTTGGATGATATTCTGATATTCATTAAGACTAGAGAAGAGAATTTGATGCATAAAAGGCAAGTGTTACAGAGATTGAAAGAGGAAAAGTTACTGATGAATATGAAAAAGTGTTCCTTCATGAAAGAAGAGCTTGTGTATTTGGGTTTTGTGATTTCAGCTGATGGTCTGAAGATGGATCCTGAGAAGGTTGAAGCTATACTTAGTTGGCCTACACCTGATAATGTCAGTGAGGTAAGATAATTTCATGGATTGGAAATTTTTTACAGGAAGTTTATCAGAAATTTCAGTTCTATCTGTAATGCTATGACTGAGACAATGAGAGGAGACAAAAGAGAATTCAAATGGACACATGAAGCTGATAAAAGTGTTGAGGCTTTGAAGCTGAAGGTTGTTGAATTGCCTATGTTAGCATTACCTGATTTCAATAAGGTATTTCAAGTTGAATGTGATGCAAGTGGAAGTGCAATTGGAGTTGTATTGACTCAAGAAGGTAAACCTGTTTCTTTCTTTAGTGAAAATTTGAATGATGCCAAAAGAAAATAATCTGTCTATGATCAAGAATTCTATGCTATTTTTCAAGCTATGAAGAAGTGGAGACATTACTTGATGCCAAATGAATTTTTCTTGTATACGGATCATAAGGCTTTACAATATTTGGGTAGTCAGAATAAGTTGAATCAGAGACGTATGAAATGGGTATAGTATTTTCAGAGTTTCACATTTGTTATTAAGCATAAGAGTGGAGTTTCTAACAGAGTTGTTGATGTATTAAGTAGAAGAAGATCTTTGTTGACTGGAATGAGAATTGAGATTCTTGGTTTTGATGACATGAAGAATTTATATGAAAGTGATCCTGATTTTTCTGAGCAGTGAAGAGTGTACAGAGCACCTAATTCAAATCAATCAAGTAAGGATGAAGACTATTTCATTCAGGAAGATATGTTGTTCAAAGGCATTTAGTAGTGTATACTGATAGGTTTAATGAGAACAAATTTGATTAAAGAGAAACATAGTAGTGGTTTGGCTAGACATTTTGGTATTGATAAAACATTGAGTTTGCTTAAGGAAAGGTATTTTTGGCCTATGTTGTATAAGGATGTTCAGAAATTTGTGAAACGTTGTGGATTTTGTCAAGTTGCAAAAGGAGTGAGTCAGAATACTCATTTGTATACACTAATTACTGTTACTGAGAAACCTTGGAGTGATATAAGCATGGATTTTGTTCTTGGCTTACCAAGGACATCAAGAGGTAATGATTCCATATTTGTTGTTGTAACATAAGAAATTGGGATTTTGTTTATTTATGTTTACCAATGTGCAAGATATGAAATATGTATTTGAAATGTAGGGATAAATAAGATGCTCCCCTTTTATCCTTAGATACACAAATGAAGGATCCAAATTGATTAACCCAAAGGAAGGATCAATGCATAAATGAATCAATTATTTGGAAATAAGAGCAAAGAGGAAGATCCTAAATACCCATTTATAGGAAAGAATGTGTGATAGGTTTAGAAATATTAAGAACTTTGATTGAAATGGATAGGAGAAAAGTACTAACCTTGAAATGTTACAGATATGAAGAATGTTGTTTTCGGGGGTCTGCACTCAATTTTTAGAAAATCTGAGACTGGATTTGGAATACAAATGCAAATATGAACAAAACCCATAAATATTTTTCCATTCTGACACAATTCCAATTTTGACCCTCAAGTCAATCTCACCATTGACCCAAAATTTCCAATTCTGACCTAGGGCAGAATCGACCACAAAATTTTCCCACAGGAAATCTATTTTTTGATCCCGCAAGTTTGTTGAAAAGGGTATCCAAATCTGCACTCCAATCCGTTGTTCCAAACCTGTACCTACAAGAAAAATAGATTTGTTTGTTGGGGGGAGGCGTTTGCCTTGGTCAAACCCTAGTTTTGGAATTAACCTCAAAGTATAATTGAAATTGCATAATTGAAAAAATAAATAAATGAACAAATTCACCTTTCTTGTAGAAGCCCTTGTGGTGGATTCCAATCTATGGATTCACAAGTATGCATGCACCAAATGGATGTAGAATCTAGAATGTAGAATGTAGGATGTCTCAAATCAATTTCTTGTAGATCTTCAATACCAATCTTGAATGTATATTTGAATAGGAAGAGGCTTAGAGGAATGTGGATGGATAAATCTTCAACAAGAGGGTTCCATGGAGCTTGAATCCTTCAATGGCCACCAATGGATCTTCTTGATGAATTGAGTGATTGAGATGCTCTTGAATGCTTGAGAATGGATGGATGCTTCAATGGATACTTGGATTGCTTTAAATATTGCTTCTTTACTTTGGATTTCACTCTTCAAGTCTTGAGCTCTTGTGATTATGCTTGATGATGGTTTTCAAGTCTTAGATTGTTAGAGAAAATGAGAGGAGAAAGCTTCCTTATATATGAATCTAGGGCACAATATTCTAGAGAGGCCTACATAGGAGAATTAAATTCCAATTAGACCTATACCCCTATAAGAGGACCTATATTAAATATAATTTAAGATTTGTTTCTCTGAAGACCGAAACAGCTGACCCAGAAGCGGGAATTAACTCTTTCCAAAGCTCGACACCTGAAAACCCTGGAAATCTAGAATTTGGACCACAAGTCAATAAAAGGTTGATTCTAACCTAGGTCAAGGTCAAGGTCGACCTTGACCCAAAAAGGTCGACTTTGACCCTAAGGTCAAATTCCTAGTTTGCAGTTTGGAGTGTCAGAAATAGGCTAAAAAAAGTGGGAAATGGGGCAAAATAGGGGGAAAAAGCTAGATCCAAGTCAGAGACCCATTCAAGGCGCTTGACATGACCCCAAACCACTTACTTGGAAGGCTAAACTAGTCTACAATGGAAGTGCTTCCATTTTCTGTCTATACATTTAGCCCTCACTTTAGCAAGAGTATGGACTCGATGCAAACTCTTGGTAAAGGAGATCATAAAGAACATAAAATCTTATTGAAATCAAAAGGGACAAAGGAATCCTCAAGCCCCCAGGGACTTAAGTCTTTATCAACCCTAAGATCATGATAAGAGAGACATCACCAGTTAAGGAAAAAAAGAGAGGGTGTGATTACCTCGCCCAATGAGAACTTATGTCCAGTTGTGAACCACACAAGGAAATAGTGCAACTAGAAATATGGAGTTGAACCACCTAGTGAATGTGGCTACTCACTAGTCAACCCATAAGGGAGATCCATTCTTAAGGACACCTTCCAACCTTAAGGGATAAAAATATTGTAAATTGAAACTGGAGGGATCAAGAGATCCATATAAATTTAAACTGGAGGGATCAAGAGATCCTATAAAGTAAAATATCCATGCTTTAAGGATTAGTCTTTAATCCATAAAGGGAAAAATTTTAAGTTTTGAAAATATTTTGAATGTGTGTGTTTGCAAAAAGTGAGTAGAGTGTATGCCCCCACGTGAAAGTCATTGCTAACACTTTAACATGATCAATGGCTTTGACAAAAACATAAACAACTCTACTAATTACGTTTCCACTACGAGATGCCCCCAAACAAAGACAAATCAAGGGAAATATCACATAAACATACAAAGAACATAGAAGGGATCTACCTACTGTGGGGTCAGTATGATCATAAGATAACATGTATATATATATATGATATTATTGCAAATGAATTGACATCATTCCCCAAAGAAATTAGAACTACAATCACAATGGAGGAAAGAAAACTCAAGAGTTACGAAGAAGAGTCTTTTCAGACCACAACATGGAGACCAAAAAGAATCAGTGCTACCATGTCGCAAATCTAGGTGGACTACACAAGGAAAAAATTTATGAACAATAGAACAACTAAAAAATAACATGAAGACTACATATAGAAGAGTAAAGATACATATAGAGGAATTGTACAATAGGTTTGATTCCTTTATCACCTTGCACCAACAAAGTAACAAGGGTCATATAAAAGAGTCTAACAAACATTTAGCAAACACATTACAGGAGAAGCATAGTACAACAAGCAAATACATAAAGGGCTACAATGAAGGATAAAACAATCAGGCACATCGCCTACTCTCCCCATCTTGGTTTATATAATTTAGGGAAGGTGGGAAAATCGCAAGAGGGACTATATCCAATATAGTAAGAATAATAGCCAGTTCCAAACAAGGATCCTCTTGAGAATCACGTTGCTCGATACTAGGTTTAATTATTAATTGAGTTGAAAGAATATGAGATAAATTAGTATCAAGATCAATGGTCTCATATTCATCACTAAGATCAATAGGATCATCAAGGGTATCCTCCTCATCAAGACTAATTAAAATAGGATCTAAGATGCGAATAGGATCATCATACTCATTCATCTTAACATCATTATGAACATTAACTTCTTCCAACACACCAGGCATAGGTTGATCGAAAGGAGGTAAGTAATTTTGAAGAACATAAGCATGGGCCCTATACTTAGCTCTATGCTTCTTACGATGTTCATTAGCAGGTTTTTTACATTTTTCTTTATTTGACACATGTTGAGAACTAGGAGGAATAAAAACTAGTTCCTTCATAGGTTCAATAGGAGGATTGGTAACATTCATAGTAGGATGAGAAGCTACACTGGGAAGTTGAGTAATGGAGTTAGCAATAATGGATAAAGGAGGTATGGAATGAGTGGGAGAAAAACCATGGTTTAGATCTAACTAAGGCATGCTTAACTCGACAATCTTGTGATGTTTATAGGCTTGATATGAACGAAAAAGGTTGCCAGTGCAAGGAGGACATGAATTAGGTAATGAAGGCCAAAATAAATCAAGAGTAGCACAATCTCTAGGCCTAGAAGGTTGATACAAACTATGATTAATCATTTTCACTTCTCCATTATGAATGAACTTAAGACATTTATGAATAGGAGAATAAATAGCATGAATAGTAGTTATCCAAGGTAAACCAAATTTGACTTGAAATTGATCAAAAGTGGGAACGATAATGAACGTAGTATCTACAAATTTACCACAAAGTTCAATAGGAAAGTTAATAGAACCAAGTGCACAATAGAAAAATCATTACAAGTTTGGATCCATGCATCAGATGGATCATAAAAATCACGTTGTAGGTTTTTCATAAAAAGGTTTTCCTCAGTAATAAAATTTATTAAAGATGTGGGATCAACAAGACAACCACCTGTAGGTATCTTAGCAATCCTAGCATAGATATAAAGGGGACCATCGGGAGCCTTAATAGTCTCAGAATCATCAAAGGTAATTGAAAGTTCCCAAGGTTGTTTATCCTTAGTTTGTTTTTGAGGCTTAGGTGGAACTTGAAGTTGAAGTGGAGGCAAAGGATCTTGAACAGTAAGTTGAGATGAAATAGCACACTCCACATGATTAATAATGTGATTAAGATCATCCATCTTTGAATCGTAAACAATATTCACAAAAGATGGTTGAGCGATGGTATTAGTATCATGTCTAGGTAAAGGATTCATATAGATTTGAAGGTTTTGATTAGGAGGAGAGGCATATTTGTTCCCATTACCATAAAAATTATCAACAGATAAACCATTAGAATCGATTAAGTCTTGAACTTTATGCTTTAGAAAATACCATTTTTCAGTATCATGGCCATTCTGGCGATGGTATTGGCAAAAAACTTTAGAATCAAAGGATTTCAATGATATTGTAGTAGGAAGGAGAGGTCGAATAGGAGGAAAGGTAATGATATTAGCACTTAAAAACCTACTCATAATAGAATGTAAAGATTCAGAGAGAGGAGTAAATGTACGATTCATACGAAAAGTAGTGGATGCAAAAGTGGCATTGTTGGATGCAACAACAACTTGATCAGCAACCGCATTCATCTATTTATTAATCTTGACATAGTTTTTAGGTTTCTAAAAATTATTAGGATTAGGAGCAGTGTCACTCTTATCAATTGGAATAGGAGCCATTGGAGTGTTGCTCTAAAATAGAATCACTTGTAATTGATAATGATGAAGTGCTTGACAAAGTTGTTGAAAAGAGGTAAATTCAGTAAGTAGAATCTTATCTCTAATATCCTTTTGTAAATTTGAAATAAACATATGTTGAATATCAATATCAGGAATAGGATAAGAAATCTGAGGATACAAATGTTTAAATCTACCAATATAATCAGTCAATTTTCCTTAATGTTTTGTTTACAATGTATTAAATTAGTTAAGGAAACTTGCAGACCAATGTTATTTTGAAATTATTGGATAAAGGTATTAGAAAGTTTAGGAAAAGAATCAATAGAATAAGGAGGTAAAGAACAATACCATTGCAAGGTATTATCACGAAAATTCCTAGCAAACAACTTAGCTAAAATCCTATCGTCATGAGCGTAATCGCTACAAAGGATTTGAAATGTTTTAACATGAGTAATAGGATCGCCTTTACCATTGTAATTCTCAAGATGAGGCATATCAGCTTGCTAAGGGATAGTAGCATGAATAATTTCTAAGGATAAAGGACTACCCATGTCACATGTAGGAATGCTAAAATTGGATTGGGTTAAGGATGAAAGTTGTTGTTGTAAAGATGACATAGTTCTAGCCAAAGTAATAATTGTGGAATCAGTAGAAGAAATAGGTGCCATATAAATATTAGGAACACTAGGAAAAGTGTAGGAAGCAGAAGGAATGGAAGACACAGCCGGTGGAACACTTGGAACCACAGTTGGAAGGGGATTGGAATAAGTAAAAGGAACAATATGGTATGAAGTTTGTGAGGTAGGTAGAGATACTAGTGGAACACTCACATGAATAGATGAAATTGGTAGAGATGTAGTCATCAAAGGAGTGTAAGTAGGAATTCTAGGTAAAGCAATAGAAGAAGGTCCCTCACTAGTGATAGGATGAGTGAATCCTAGATCTTGAGCCTCTTGAGCTAAAGGTTTAACATTCAAATGCACAATATGAGTGATACCATACAAGAGATTAATACCTTGATCACTATCATGACGGACTTTCTTAAGAGCCTATATGGCTTGGATGGAATCTTGATTATGGTTTTATTGAATAAGCCAATTTCCCATTTTATCAAGTTTGGTTGAAATTTTTTGCACTTGTTCAGGAGGAACTCTTTAAGCATCATCCTCATCATGAGATGAGTGAGAAGAGTTATGCTCCATAGAAGGATTGGAATCATGAGTGATCAAATTGTCATCCAGGATCCTATGGAAAGGAGAGGAAGACTCAGGATCAAATAAAACCATAATTCTACAGCTTCTTCTAACCAGGATACTATAAGTAGGACTAGAAGTGGTAAAGCTAATACACCAATTCAATGCAAATGAACTAATTTAGGAAACACAAGATTTTGATTTTTAATTTTTTAAATGTAAATGCAAGAACATAAAAGAAATCTTAATCTAATATGCATGCAAGATATAACATAAAAGATGTAAATCTAACACCAAAAAGAAAGAGTTGTCTATCGCGGGTTCACCAAAATGTAACATAAGAAATTGAGATTTTTTAAATTTATGTTTACCAATGTGTAAGATATGAAATATGTATTTGAAATGTAAGGATAAATAAGATGCTCCCATTTTATCCTTAGATACACAAATGAAGGATCCAAATTGATTAACCCAAAGGAAGGGTCAATGCATAAATGAATCAATCATTTGAAAATAAGAGCAAAGAGGAAGATCCTAAATACCCATTTATAGGAAAGAATGTGTGATAGGTTTAGAAAGATTAAGAACTTTGATTGAAATGGATAGGAGAAAAGTATTAACCTTGAAATGTTATAGATCTAAAGAATGCTATTTTTGGGGGTCTACACTCAATTTCTAAAAAATCTGAGACTGGATCTGGAATAGAAACATAGAGACGAACAAAACCCAAAAATATTTTTCCTTTCTAACACAGTTCTGATTTTGACCCTCAAGTCAATGTCACCATTGACCCAGAATTTCTAATTCTGACCTAGGGAAGAATCAACCTCAAAAGTCTCCGGCAGGAAATCTATTTTTGGATCCCAAATTTTTTCCAAAAAGGGTATATGAATCTGCACTCCAATCCGCTGTTCCAAACCTGTACCTATAAGAAAAATGGATTTGTTTTTTTAGGGGAGGGGTTTGCCTTGGTCAAACCCTAGTTTTGGAATTAACCTCAAAGTATAATTTAAATTGCATAAGTAAAAAAAAGTAAATGAACAAATTCACCTTGCTTGTAGAAGCCCTTGTGGCAGATTCGAATCCGTGGATCCACATGTATGCATGTACCAAATGGATGTAGAATATAGAATGTAGGATGTAGGATGTAGGATGTCTCAAATCAATTGCTTGTAAATCTTCAACACCAATCTTGAATGGATATTTGAATAGGAAGAGGCTTGGAGGATTGTGGATGGAGAAATATTCAACAAGAGGGTTCCATGGAGCTTGAATCCTTCAATGGCCACCAATGGATCTTCTTGATGAATTGAGTGCTTGAGAAGTGCTTGAATGCTTGAGAATGGATGAATGCTTCAATGGATACTTGGATTACTTCAAATCTTGCTTCTTCACCTTTTTATTTCACTCTTCAAGTCTTGAACTCTTGTGATTATGCTTGATGATGGTTTTCAAGTCTTAGATTGTTAGAGAAAATGAGAGGAGAAAGCTTCCTTATATATGAATCTAGGGCACAATCTTCTAGAGAGGCCTACATAGGAGAATTAAATTCCAATTAGACCTATACCCATGGAACAGGACCTCTATTAAATATAATTTAAGATTTGTTGCTCCAAAGACCGAAACAATCAACCCGGAAGCAGGAATTAACTCTTTCCAAAGCCCGACATCTGGAAACCCTAGAAATCTGGAATCTGGACCACAGGTCAAAAAAAGGTCAATTTTGACCTAGGTCAAGGTCAAGGTCGACCTTGACCCAAAAAGGTCAACTTTGACCCTGAGGTCAAAGTCCCAGTTTGTATTTTAGAGTGTCATAAATAGGCTGGAAAAGGTGGAAAATGGGGAAGAATAGGGGAAAATCCAGATCCAAGTCAAAGACCCATTCAAGGTGCTTGACATGACTCCAAACCACTTACTTAGAAGGTTAAATCAGTCTACAATGGAAGTGCTTCCATTTTCTGACTATACAGTTGTTGTGGATAGATTTTCTAAAATGACACATTTTATACCATGTAGAAAAACATTAGATGCAGTACATATAGAAGATCTTTTCTTTAAGGAGATTTTCAGATTGCATGGATTACCAAGGAGTATTATCTCTAACTGAGATAGTAAGTTTGTAAGAAATTTTTGGAGAACACTTTGGAAGAAGTTGGATACTGAGTTGAAGTTTAGTTCTACATTTCATCCACAAACTGATGGACAAACAAAGGTTGTAAACCAAAGTTTTGGTAACTTGTTGAGATGCTTAGTTGGAGATACACCAAGTAATTTGGATTTGATGTTAATAAGTAGAGTTTGCATACAATATTTTAGTAAATAGAAGTACTGGAAAGACACCTTTTGAGATTATTCATGGCACACAACTGAGAGGTATATCAGATTTGAGAGATATTGTTGGAGAAGAGAAAATGAGTGCTGAAGCAGAGGAATTTGTTGAGTTTATGAAGACATTGCATGAAGATATAAAATAGAAATTGGAGAAAAGAAATCAAAAATACAAGGATAGTGCAGATAGATCAAGGAGACATAAAACATTTGAAGTTGGTGATCTTTTAATGGTTCATTTGAAGAAAGGAAGATTTTCGATTGGAACATATGGTAAAATGAAGATGAAGAAATTTGGTCCTTGCAGAATACTGAGAAAATTTGATAGTGGAAATTATTATGAAGTGGAATTACCTGATGACATGGATATATCATTTATATTCAATATTTCAGACTTATATGAATATCATGAACCTAATGAAGAAGTGATAGTACCAAGTGATAATCATAAGAAACAGATAGAGGAAGTTGAACAGATTTTGAAATAGAGAATTGGCAAAAGTACAAGAGGAAAGGAATACATGGAGTATCTGGTAAAATGGAAGAACAGACTGATTGAGGACTCATCTTAGATTTCTCAATCTAAGTTGGATTTATTTTAGGTTGGACCTGATACATGATTTGAGGAATCATTTCTTGTACCCCAAGTGTCTGATGCATGAGCATCTTGGGTCCCTGGCAATCCTGCTCAACCAAAAAGATGTTTACTATGTTTTATAGTTTGTCTTATGTTACTCAATTTATGGCTTTACCAACGAGTCTCGGTGATCTCTTTTCCCAAATTGTTTATGTTTCTCGGGTATGTTCTTACCAACGGGTTTCCTATTGATCGGTAGTGTTCTTACCGATGGGTTTTCTATTTCTCGGGTATGCTTTACTAACGGGTTGCTATCTTTTGGTAATCATCTTCACGAATTGGTTGTCCTAATTTGGCCGACTTCAACATTTAATTTCCATGGCAGAATTAATGTGGGGTCTCTCATTGGGATTTGTGTGGACCTAAATCTGGGTCTAACTTATAGATTTGAGCATCGACCTCTTTGTTGGACTTTGGTATATATTTGTTTCTCTGTTCTTAGTTTTGGTATCTGTTTTTAGATGATAAAAGATTAAGGATTGAATTATCCGGAAGGTAGGTCTTGTTGGTTGTATTCCAGGTTTTGGTTTCTTTCTTGCAATTTTGTGGTTTTTCCTCTCCATGTTTTCATGTTTAAAAGCCTAAACTTGTGAAAATATTCAAAAGGCTCGAGACCCTAGCTCTTTTTCAGTGTTCAAATTTGAAGAAAAACCCTAAGGCGTTGTTCGCTTATGTTTCTCAGTTACCTTTTTACTTCACTTAAGTCATGAGTTGTGTCTAATCGCTTAGTCACATAACTTAAAATAGCATATTCCTTTCTATCCCCGACTTAGCGATTAGCCTTTGTCACGTTGTCTCATGCAACATCAGAATATTCCTTTTTTATTTCTAGACTTTTTGATTTCCTTGTGTTGCATAGTTGCTGAATCGTTGAAACAGAACAACAATATATCAAGGGGCCCACAGACAGGTCAGGAGGTCACAAGAAGTTTTCGGTAGTTAAGATTTTATTACGAGACACTGCAATTTCCTTGTGTCACGTAATCGCTAAATGAGTCTGATGTGAAGTGCGATGCAAATATTTAGTCGCGCAATCTCTAGAAAAGATGCCAGTTAAGTTAAAACTTCCAAGACTACGCGACTAACCTTTGGCAGTGTCGGATGGAACATAGTCAGGTTGTCGCCAGATAACTCAGCTTTCAAATCAAGAGATGACATGTGCCAAGAGGTAAATGGACTTCAGAGTAATCACCTAAAGGGTAAGTTTTATTCAGTGACTACGAGACTGACCAAGAATTTTTGTTGGTCGCAGGGTCTTAGAATATTTTAAGGGTATGAGAAGTTACTTGGTGATTAAGCGACAGCCGTCAAATGAAATCATTGAAAGATCCAACGGGAGTCGCCAAGTCTGAGAATAAAAAAGCCCAAGGAGAAAGGTTCTCGCAACTCAGTGGCTAAGGGTATGTCATAAGGTCATCAAATAAATTAAAGGGCAGGATACCTTTGTCGCGATGTCTCAGGAAGTTTTTGGCATTCAGCATCTTCATTCAGCGATCGAGTGACTAGGGACAGTTGCGCAGTCTGGCGAAAGAAAGATAACATTTAGCGACTAAGAAATAACTGCAGAACTTAACAACTAACATTTTTTCGCATAGTCTCATAAAAAAATGTGGGTTAGTGATAACCATTTGCAACTTTGATTTCCTCGTTGTCGCGTGATCGCCAATTGGTGACTGTGGTTAGCAAAGGTAAGGAAGTTGTGTAGTCGCCATGTCTCCAGATAAAACACGGGTTAAGGATTGGGGTCAGTGACAGAGAAAATAAGTGTAGTCGTGTGGTCACTTGATGCTAAATTCTATAAAAAGGTGGCAGTATTAAATATGTCAGTATGAATCATTCATCGGCCAATCAGATTTTTAGATTTTGATTACTGTGCAGAAAAAGGGTAGCTGAGATGTATGACAGTGGGCCAATCCTAGGATGACATATCAGCTCATTTGAATTTTATAAGGTATTGCTGAGGATTCAGTTTTATGAATTTGATTTTCCTGTCACACTCAGGAAACTACGGCTAGGTTTTCAATTATGTTCGCAGTATGTAGAATTAAAGACAGAATTGATGTTCTAAAAATCATGAGCTATGTACTTCAAATGGTTACTATAAGGAGTTGATGGCTTATTCATTTGCATTTACCTTGCTTTCAGAATTCCAAAATGTGAAGAGTTCAAGTGTCTGACAAAGTGAAAATCCAAAGGTTTGCAGAATTTTTTGTGGTTTAAAAGCTCATTGTTTCTAGAATTGTGCACAAGGCAGTCTGTGAGCCTCAGTGATAGATTTGTTTCAATACCGGTAAAGAAGAGGAGATTCAAGAACTAAAAATATGAGTAGAGTGGTGATTGTAGCCTCGACCAGTGGTGAAAGTGAGAGGGTGGAAGATGAGGCTAAAGGAAAAGATAATTATTTAGATGAATTCCTCCGTTTGCTTCCTGGATCGACTCAGAATAAAAGGGCAAAGGCAAATGTGCTAATTGATGACTATTAAGATGTTCGGGATGCTGTTACTTCAGGAACAAGAGGTTTTTCTCTTTTCAATTATTTTTATAAGAACTCTGACAAGGCCATTCCAGTATCAAACCCTTGGACCTGTGGTTTAGCCAGGTTAATTGTTCCTGATGTCTTCGTAGATGCAGACTTGTTCTTAGAGCTTGCCAATCATTATGATGTTTTGTCCAATATAATCAAAAGGGATGATGGCACTGCATTAATATTGAATAGAAATTCATTCATGCAAGCCTTCGGCTTATATAGCACCATGTCCACCAGAATTGACATGATGAAGCAGCAGCAGAGGTATACTTTGAAGCCTGGTATCGCTAGAAGCCAGTTGCTGAAACATATGCTAAAAGAAGTGAGAAAGTATTTGGATCCTATGTCTAGACCCAGCCCATATTATTACAAGGATCTACATTTCTATATCAAGTATGCTGCCTATGCCCTGTGTAGAGTACTAGGGATAGATGGTGACACAGAGAAGATTGATGCAGAAATTTTGATGATGCTGTTGGACCTACAAGAGGTCCACTCCAATACTAGTTATGATTATATTTAGCACATCATTGATGAAATGCATTAGGGTTTCATTGCAACACAGAAGAGGATGAAAAACCCAAAGGAGAAGGAGCTCAAGTTTTTACACTACTCCATTCTTAATGCATCTCCTTTTGCATTTCAATTTTGTTATCATGGATGTTAATAATTTAGTCTCTCAGAGATTCTACTAGGCAGGACCAAATCCTATCCAATTTTGGGTGAGGGTTTGGAATTACACTTCTAGGGACTATGATTATTGTGCCTTTCAGAATCGGATCGTGTATCCAATAGTACAGAGTTTGGGGATTAGCAGAACAAGAATCCCACTAAATATTTTGCAATTGCTTAGGCCATGTGACTACACAGATAAGTGGGATGGAAAGCGTAATTGGGGTGATTTATTTTTGGAATAAAATTATACAATCATTAGGGTATATGGGTGTATTCACCCACCTCATCTATTACCATATTATGTACCAGCAAGAGTGGCAGCAATGGAATTTATATGGCAGCTATTGTTGACAGACAATGAGCATTTTGCACCACATAAGAAGGGCACTTTGACCCCTAGGAAGTTCCGGATTTTTAACTTCACAATTGGCAAGGGTGCTATTGATGCAGTGGGTCAATTGTTGGAAAGATACAGAATGGGGGCAGCTCCTTATAGATATATTGACCCAGAAGGTTTTATGGCAGGGGTAAGAAAACTATATACTCCTACAATCCCCAATACTAATGTCCACTGTGAGTGCATAGAAGAAGATGCAACAAGGAATATCTTAGATGAAGATGATATTCATACAAGAAGGCTAAGGATTCAAGAGCTGTTAAATCTTGAGAGGCAAATAAAGAGAAATGGGTTGGCTTTTGGGGGTTTTTACCCTGATCTCCTATATTTTTATAGGATTAAAGACATGATAGACAACTATTATGTACTCATAGAACAACTTGATACTGTTCTTGACAAAAAAGGTGCTTAGACACCTGATTATTCAGAATCTGAATACAACAGTAGTAGTGACAGTGATTATGCACGTCCTACTAGGTATGCCTCACCACAGCAAGACATTTCTGAAATGCCATAGTTGCAAGTAGTAGAGGGCCACATTGTGGATTTGATAGTAGTCGCCCAACCAGATGATATAGAAGAACCTACTGCAAAGAGGCAAAAACTAGAGATAGGTCAGCCTTCAACTGAAGGGAAAAATAAGAATAAAGATAAGGCTAAGGCCTTAGTACCTGGCAATAGGTTATATGATCATAACCTAAGGAAAGAAATTAGGGAGGGCAAGAAACAACACCCTGATTTAGATGATGAGGTTGAAGTGCCTCTTAAGGCATGTATTGATGAGAGATTGATTCATCAACAAGAATTTTTGAATGATGATAACTTTGTGAAAACTAAGGAGTTCAAAGACTTCCTCAAATGGTATAAGAAAGAACAAATAAGAGCAAAGCTGACAGTTGATGGTAAGGAGACCATAACTAATGAGGCATTGGTGGCTTTGCAAAATTATGATCCTAAAAATGAGGATATTTCACCAAAGGATGCCAAGAAACTAGTACTAGGAAGTGGAATACTATTGGCTGAGGGTTGGGATTTAGCATCCGCCTTCATAATTGATCAAATAAGGAAACAGTTAGACCTTAAGATGACTAGTGAAGTCTAGATAGGTGATGTAATAAAAGGATTTGGGTATAGCCCAAAGTCTCAGGCCTTTGCAATGTGGAGCCTGTGCCCAAAAGATCAAAAGCCCCAAGTGATGAATATTCAGGAGAATAT
>MU226747.1:3969220-3979361 GCA_018584345.1 Thuja plicata
ACTATGCAAAATACAGGGGATTTGGAGATATCCCAAATCATGACACACTGGGCTCATTTGAATGAAGACAAAACTAAACAATTGTCTGATAGGTGTAGCACATTGGTGGAAGAGACTAGTGCATTGGAAAAAGATAGAGAATTATGCTGAGTGCAACTTTACCAATGGGATCAAATGATAAAGAAATTGATGAAAGAATTGGAAATAAATCCTGAGGTGATGTATGTACCTGTACAACCACAGCCCCTATGAATTGAAGACAAAGCAAAATCTGCGAAGGTGGTTGAGGAAAAAGCTAAGGAAGAGAAAGGAAATGCAATTGCTTTAAGAACATTGAAGGGGGTGTTACAACATAGAATTGACATCTTAAAATATAAAGCTGATGTTGTACTCAATACCTATAACAAATTGCCATCTTTGCACACGGAGGTAATGGGGTATTTGGCTGTCCTCAACCCCTATTTTACTAAGTGGTCTACTAGGGTGAAATTATTTGAGAAGCTAGAATCATTGCAAGCCCTGAGATCAGATTTTCCAGAAATAGTGACTGAAGTTGAAGATGAGATCAAAAGACTTAATATTTCTCTCTCATTCTTTAAGGGAAAATTGAAACAAATTGAGGTAAAGTTAAGCCTCTTTTCTGAAGATTTTAATAGATTTATACCTTCTTTAAGAGGAGATGATGATCAAGTAAAGGCCTTAGATGCCTGGAGGGGTGAGTTTGACAGTAAAATTCCTAGTAATATGGCATTTATTTCAGGAACAGATATTGATGTAGAGGGGTTCAATAAGATATTGGACGAAGCTTTCAAGGCAGAGACCGACATCAACAAGTTTCTGGTAGATGTCAAAAATATTACTGATGCAAGATGGGATAGGCAAAAGGTCAAAATACAGAGTACTTAGGACTTCAAGTGGCCATCAGATGATGAAGTGAAAGCATGGGAAGTAATGACTACACCCAAGAGAAAGAAGTCAGCAGTTGAAGAAGAAATTTTGGACGATGAGTAAGGATGACTACTTGGTACCTCACTGTTGAAGATAAAGAGGACAGTTATTGCAAAAGGAGAATATAGGTAAATCTAAAAGCACAGTCATCTAGAATTGACATAACCACTGCCATCTACCATGTATACTATCAGATTCAAGTCGCTAGATCAGGAGAAGAAAAAAGAATATCTATTTTTATCTTTTTGACTTGGTCATTCCACCGCTTCTTCTCTCTCTTTCTTTTTGTCTCCTCTGTAGTTTTAGGGTTAGGTTTTATAAGACCATCCAAAGCTTGTAGCATCCTTTTGAAAAGGATTCCAAGATGGTTGAAAACCTATATATAGAAGAGAGTTCTATTGTATAAAAAAAGAGGGGGGATGAAATATAATGTAAAGAATCAATCTTTCTAAATCTGTGCCTGTGTTCTTTCAAGATTCAAAGCTTTTTCTTATGTATGAAAGAAGGATTACATCAATAAAATACAGTGCAATTTTACTCTTCTTTATTGTTGTCTCTTTATTTCCTATGTATGCTTTTTTATGTTAAGATTGTAAGGCAGTCTGAAGCATTTTGGTTACAAGGTGACTATCTAATTACTTGCAAGTTTCTTTCATATAAAGAACTAAGTTTTTTGAGTAGTTTCAGGAAGAATATCAGTATTTAAGGATTTGATATAGTATGTTAGAGTTAATCAGATAATTTGTAAGGCAACTTATCCTAATTGCATGTAGGTTGTAAGGCAGCTTACAGTGTTTTGTTTATGTAAAACTTCAAGATTTTGACTCTGTAACCCAAAGGATAGGCACTGATCTAGACCTAGGTCTGATAATCTATCATCATCTAAGTTTTCAAAAACATTCAAAATTATTCCAAACACACTTGTCACTAAAATATATGAGCTAAACTCATCAAGGACATATGTCAGTAGGACAGTGTCCATATTGTTGATTCTTTAGAGAGTGAATCTTTAGGTTATCCCTCCTAAGGACAAAAGGAAGAAGGATGCAAATCCTTGACTCATTGGTCTATGTTCTCAAAGCCTTAGCCTGGCTTATAGTACTCTTTTTTAAATTAGTCATTGCAATCTCTAAAGTGTTCTATAGGTTGTTACAGTGAGGTTTTTTGGTTCATACCCAGTGAATGAAACAATCCACCAAATACATAGGCTGAGATATCAGTAATCTTTAAAAGGTAAAACCTGCCTGAGTCTGTGGAGCTCAAGAACAAAGAAGGATATTATCCAATCCTTATAAATTATCCTTTCTCTTGCCTAAAATAGGTTGCATCTGAGTATACAAGGTATACTATTATCATTAGGTAAGTGTTGCAAGAAAAAATGCTAACAGGTCTATGACCGCGCATGTATGAAGATCAATCTGTAATTCATTGAATGTATATGGCCAAAATCGGGAAGTCCTTACATCCTGACATGTAATGAGTTTGATCAATTAATGAAAAGGTTCTCTGATGTTTCTTCTCTCACTATGTTGTTATTTCTTCTGCATTGTATTTGCAAGTTGGTCTGGTAGTTGGGAGTTCCCTTGGCCCCATTTGCTATCCATCCTTACATCAAATACACACTTCAATAGATCCTTACATGGTTTTTTTAATACTAAATTTGATAAACAAGAGACTCACCTAAACCAATCTATTGCCTTCTAGTAGGCATGAGTTTGAATCTTGCTCTCAAGTCATCGCAAGAGACAGTGACTACACATGTTCTAAACGAAGGATTTTGAAGATAAATGAAATGATTACTCTATATGATATGCAAATGAAAGATTGATTCCAAAGCTAATTAGATTAATTTTATAACTCAAAATTGAAATGTTTTTGTTCTTTTTAAAGCACCAAATTGAAATGTACTCTAGATTATGGTTTACATGATTGAAAGTAATAACAACAATTAATCAAAAATCTATGAAATTATAAATGCTTGAAAGATTAAGAATTGAAAACTACATAATAATGATAATAAAAACTGGGATCCTTTGTGAAGGAAAAGAAGCTCTCTTTTATAGAAAATCTATGTCTAATCAACAGTCAAAATTAAAACAAATAAGTGGATCAAATTCTATTTGAGGAAGTACAATCCATGTCCAAAGATGATGATTGGTCGGAAGAGTTAGTTGACTGAACTGACTGATCAGTCATTTTGGAAACTTCCAAAATCAGTTTTCAGTTAACAACTTTGTTTCCAAAAATGAGAAGAGATAAGAATAAGTTAACTAAATAAAATAGATTTGTTTCCAAAAAGAGAAAAGATAATAATAAGTTAACAGAATAAAACATATTTGTTTCCAATTTAATAATCAGTTAACTAAAATTGATGACATCATAGGCATTTTTAAATTTTTAATTGATTTTAAATGCACATTTTGTTTTTATTAATTAATTCAATTCATTTTTGGATTTTATTGACATTTAGAAATTATATTTAGTTAATATATTAAATATCAATTAAATAATTAATCTAAAGTTTGTTTGCCAATATATTGTACTTTAGGAATTAACTAATTAAGTAATCAAGTATGATGATTAATTAGGACCTAGGGTTCGGGTCAGATTAGCTTGAAATTGATGAATTGCATGTTTGGTTTAGGACTTAGAATAATCAAGGTTAGTGTTTCTTGATATGTGATTCAGATTAGGGTTCTAGGGTTTAGATGACCATTTTTAGGTCATTACACCAGGTACATCTCTTAGATTAGAGATTGTAAAATCCTTTAACAAGAAATATTGAATAAATCCTTAGTAATCTTAACCAAGTATAGTACTCCTAACATGGTAAGCTATTAGAAGTAGCTAAATTTGTAGCTCTAACCGAGCAACCTTTTTACTGTAGTAGTGAAGGATTGTGGGTGTCATCCCCACCGCAATTTTTTTCCTCTTACAAAGGATTTATTCATGACCAAAATCTATGTGTTATGTGTTGCATATTTTATGGTTTGGAATATTTACTTTATGTTCATCTTATGCATTGTATTCAACTTAGTAATAGATCAAAATGAATGGTTAAATTTTTTTAAGGGTACTGATTCACCCCTCCCCTCTCAGTACATAACTTTCCTAAGTTATTCCAACTATACTAACAATTGGTATCAGAGCTAGTCTCTTGAGAAAAGGGTTTAATCACCTAAGAGGAAAGATTATCGCTATGGAAATTTACAAGCAATCTAATAAGAATTATAGTCTTGAGTTTGAACTAGAAAATGCACAAGAGGTGATTGAATATTTGAAAAGAAAGTTGGGAAAGTCCTTGAAAGTGAGGAAGAAACTATGCAGTGAACTTAAATCCACTCAAGAACATGTTGATAATCTTGAGACATCATCTGAAGGTAGTTTGAGTGATGAAGCTGAATCAACCATTGTAGAACTCTTGGAAAAGAACAAGGCACTCACTAAGAAACTGAAGTGAGAAAAGAAAGATCAAGAGGCACAAAAAGTAAGAATCGCTGAGATACTTGACTCTAAGGGAGTAGTTGAAAATGCACTAAAATTAGCTAAAGAAGATGAAAGAAAGTATGAAACTAAAATAGATGAGAAAGATTGGCTAGTGAATTGAAAACTAAAAAAGAATCCAATGACATACTAAAAACAAGTGATGAAGCACTAAGATCATTGGATGCATAGATCAAAGGTTAGCAACAACCTAGAGATAAAACTGGACTTCGACTCAATAGTGAGAGCACTACTAAGAAAGGAGAATCATCTAAGCAAGTTGAAATTCAAGATGCTTCAACCCCACTAAAGAAAAACAATCCTAGTATTTACCAATGTGGGAAATCTAGACATACTACAAATGTCTACAGAAGCAAAAAGAGGTAAGTCACTGAGCTCACCTAGGTTTGATGGGTATTGCTATAACTACAATAGGTATGGGCCCGAGAATTTTAATGTAGATCAAGAACTATAAAAAACACAAGGAAGCCTAAATTTGATGGATATTGTAGTACTTGAAACAAGTACGGTCACAAGTTTGAAGAATGCAGATAACCAAGGAGAAATGGAAAATGGGTACCTAACTGATAGAACATGCAGAGTAACCAAAAAAATACATCTATACCATAGGAATAAAATACAAGGATATCATGTTTAGTCTATGGAAGGTATGGACACATAGCAGCAGATTGTATGTTACTTCATGGAAAAAATAATAGGAGAACTTGGAGAAACCCAGGAATGGCATGTTTCCATTGTCATAAAACAGGTCACCTTGCCAAAGACTGCAGGTACCAAGAGAAAAATCCAACTGAGGAAGAAACATTTGAAAAACCTAAATTGCATGTAGAATAAATAAGAGAGAAGATGAATAGGACATGGAAGAGAAAGACCATGGAAGATGGAACATCATTCAGAACAGTTGAAGGCACCACATCCTCTGGATTGGGTGTAATCAACTCTAGCTAATCAATCAAAAGGTATGTATAGGAACTACAAAGCAAATATTTAAATCTTAAATCCATTCCTAGTATATGTGTAGAGATCCACATTAGCATATTTAGATGCATTCAGATACATATTGTTAAATTCATATTTTATATCATTTAGTAAGAAGTAAGTAAAGGAAATCGGTAAAAAGGATCAATAAAGAATTTATTGCTATTTTATGACCATTGGAAACCCTAAAACCTAGTGAGAGCTATAAATAGACCTAATCATCTATTATTGTCACTTATCATTTTCAAGAGCATTGTGATAAAAGTTGCAGAGCTTTGAGAGCTCAACAAGGTATTCCTAAACTATTATAATATTTTGCAAGATAAGTTGAATGTATTTGGGTATGAGTTGGTGTTTCCCTAGTTTTGTTTGTGTAACCGAACCAAGAAATGCGAAGCCCTAAGTGAATCTAATAGAGAATTTAAAAAGATGGCACCGAAGCTTAAGAATCTAGTTGTTGTAGAGAATGTTGAACCCGTAAACCCTAAGTATAAGCTACCACCAATGATAGTAGCAGAACTTGATAAAATGGGATCCCTAAGATCAATACCACTAAGGGTTATATTGATTGAAGATGTGAAAACATTCATACAATGCAAAGTTGAGAAGATATGCATGGAGGATATTGATATGTTGTTTTAGAAACTATGTGTGAATGGAAAGCTAAAATATGAATACGTTCATCTGGAGACTAAGGGTTTGACTCAAAATAGAATGGGTAAGAATGGTCCTCAGCTGAGTACATGACCAATTCATGTGGTTTGACCAACCAAAAAATATCACAAAAGTTGTTTTACACATCATAACTGGTTACCTGATTGGTGACAAGCCAAAGGCCATAAGGCAAATTGAGAAGAACAAACTGAGTGAATTGACAAAGGAAAAATGGGATGGGAGAGGTCTAAAGACATCTACTATTGAAGACCCTAAAATAAAATTTGCATGTAATGTTATATCCGACTGAGTATTTCAATCTTCAAGAGTTGACAGCGTACCATATGGAGTTGTAGATTTGGCATACAAATTTGTGAAGAAGGACATGCAGATTGACATCTCTGAGATTTTTCTAAAGCAATTGGAAGACAATTTGAATACCATAAGGAAAGAAAATTCAAATAATTTTAAGTTTGGATCATTACTAGTATGCATATATTTCTATTTTATGAAATTCTTCTCATCTATCAGTAATGTTACATGGAGCACAGAGAACCCTGTAATGTATCAAATAAATGATTACATCCTACGTCTAGGTAAATATCTTGATATGATTATGAATGATTATTTTCTTAAGTTTCAAGATAAGATGCATAAGAAGTACATGATAGAACCCCAATTGGTTGAAAAATATCATGACACCATATATTTTGAAGTGGACACCGACACATGTATCATAAAGGCAGTTGAACTTAGAAGCACTTGGATATAGCCTATGGCATATGAGATGAACACAAACATTGAAAAACAACAAATAGAATCTTTGTTAGCCAAGCCTACTAACAAAAGATCCAAAAGGTATGGAACCTATGAAGAGGTTAAAGAGAAGAGAAAACAAGAAATCCTAATACCTAAATCCCAAAGGAGGACAGACAAAATGATTGAAAATTTATCAAAGGATCTCAGAGTTGATGATGAAATAGATGAGGATGAATCCTTTGACACAAAAGGGATACAACCACTAGCAATGAAGGCCTCACCCAGTGCTAAAATAACCAAACCAAACAAAAGATCCACAGTTACATCGAGAGTGAAAAGGAAATCGGAAGTAGATGAGCCAAAAGGTAAGACATATGTGAGAAAGAAGAAAGCTACAATTCAAACAAGAAGGAAATTGAACTTGAAAGAAGATAGTGAGACATACACTGAAGACCTAAGAAAACATAAGAATGTAAGCTCAGGTAGAATACAAATGACTCTAGACGAGTCACTTGAGTTACTAAAGAAGAATGGAGGAATATCTAGAATCAGAGATATGAAGTATGACAACGAAGATGAAGAAGGTAAAACCAAGATAGAAAAGGAAGTTGTTTTTACCTTGAATAAGTTTAAACTTGCACCAATTGAAGTTGCCAACCATCTACCTACTGAATTAAATAGAAAAATTTGTGCTAGATGGAATTATGCATTGAACATTGAAAAGAAAATGAGGGAAAGATCCCTAATTCTAGCACAACCTACTATGTTTGTAACTGAGATTGATGAAAAAATGAAAACCTACTCTGACATTTCTCTCATAAAAGTTAGATCTTTAAGGATCATGAGTGGAGAGTTAGAGAAAGTACAAGAAGAGACTGATGAACAAAGGAGCGAACTTCTTTCTATTTACATGAAAGATAAGACAGGAAAAGGTCAAGATACCGAAGAGAAAATTAAGGAAGATCCTATTGACCTTACATTAGATAAAGAAGAAATTTTGATTGAAGATATTACAGAGGAGGACCCTGCAACAAAAATTGCAGATGATGAAGATGTAATGACTAAAAAGGACATAGAAACTAAACAAATAGATACAGTTGATGTTGATGGTGCAAAAATATTTGAAGAAGTTATAGAAAATTTCAACAAGTATTTAGATGTTGATATTGGAATGTCTAAAATGGCAATCGATATAGAAGAGAAAGGCACTAAACCTCCTTCATAAAAAAACAAGGAGAAACTAAGGAGCCTGAGGCCACCGAGCCAAGCATAGAATAGAACATTGAGGCACCTTCTATCGAGGATTCCACAGTACAGAAGGAACAAGAGAAGGAACAAGAGAAGGAACAAGAGAAGGAACAAGAGAAGGAACAAGAAAAGGAACAAGGAAAGGATAAGATAGAGAACAAGTAGGAATAATAGAAGGAAGCAAATAAGATAGAAGACTAGAAAGAGGAAAAGACATAAGAGAAAATTGAAGAGAAACAAGAGGAAAAGAAAGAAGAGTCACCAATAGACAAACGTACTAACAAGAAAGAATAAATTAAAGTAGAAAGTGTATCTAATGCAGTAAAGGCATCTGCATCCACAATATTGTCTACTGGTGATATTATTACAATGAAAAAGAAGAAATCAAAGAAGAGGAAACATATAGACATGATCCAACTGATCATACTACCTAAGGTAGATCTAGCAAATATGGACCCTGATGACATGAAAGAATATGTTGAGTTAATAGGAATCAAGGCCATACAAAATAAATCACTACAGAAGAAGAAAGAAAATAATGTATTACAAGATGTTAAAGAAGTGTTACAAGAGATTGTGTCGGATACTACTACAAATGAGAGGCAAATCTACTTGATCAAGTGGCAGAACTGATTAAACAAGTGCATGAACAGAATCAAGATACAATAAATGGGATGATGAAAATTAATCAGAAGAGCATGGGTAAAAAACTATTAGAAACAATTTTGAAGAACATTGCACTTGAAAAGGTATCTCTTTCTGAAGTATGCACTGACATGGAGAGAAAATTGTGTGATATTCTTTTATTATTTCAGCAATTTTGTTCCATTTCCCAATTTCTTAAAGAGATCAAGGAGAAAGAGGCAATTGTTGAACAAGAGCTGACCAAGCAGTTAAAGAGCATTTCAACTGAGCCTAGATACCTACAGGATTATTACTCAAAGATCAAACAACTAATGGCAATGTAGAAAGAGCTCAGAAATGCAAAGTACAAACTAAGGTTAGAACTCCTAGAGATGCAAGCTACACTCATTCCCCACATGGAGTCTATGCAGAATCACTTGAAGAAAGCCAAAGATTTAATTGCCACTCCTGATGGAACTTCATTAGACACTATTAATGGCATGGAAATATATGTTTCTACTCAAATAGTTGTCATGAAAACACTAAAGGACACCTGGGAGGCAAGCCTATCTGATGCAAAGGCTAAATATAAACACAATTTTGACAAGATACCTCTGGAAGACAAGACTAAGTAAGTAATCTTTTGGAATATTTTATCAAAAAAAGGGGATATATATAGTAAAGGGAGATATACATAAGGTAGATATATGTAGTAAAATTTTGAGAAGCATTATCAAACGGGGAGTCATAACTTTTTGAAGTTTTGAAAATTTTGATGACCTTGAAGTTTTTTTTCAAAATGCCAAACTAATGTCAAAGGGGGAGATTATTACTCCTAAAGAGAGTTTTTTGTCATTAGTTTTCTACAAAGTCATATATCGGTGAAAGAAACTGAAGGAAGGAAGTCATACAATGAATAAGACATAGTCGGAAAAGGAAATCAAGACAACCACCAAGCACCGAGCAGGTATCAAGTACCAAGCGAGCTATATATACCATGTCATGCAAAGACAGTTATCGAGCACTCACAAATATCAAGAAGAGAGTACATAATTACTGAGTAACACAAGCATGCTTATCGAGCACTCCAGAGCCAACATTTCATTTGAAATTAGATACATTAGATTTAGACACCGAGCAGGAAGCATTGCACGAAATTGGAGGTAAAATTTAGTTGATTCATTGGGACTCAAAAATTATGATTGGATAGGATCACGAGGAAGATCCATCAATAAATTTTTAGAATGAATACAACATTGGAGATGTAACATAAGTTTAACCACTTAATCTCCACCATTGATTCTTGAAGCCCTAGATCGAGTTAACTGCCAAAATATTGTATGACATCAATTTTGAATGTTGAAAAAAGAAGAGAGAGAGAGAGAGAGAGAGAGAGAGAGAGAGAGAGAGAGAGAGAGAGAGAGAG
>MU226747.1:3979411-3995942 GCA_018584345.1 Thuja plicata
GAGAGAGAGAGAGAGAGAGAGAGAGAGAGAGAGAGAGAGATGACATTGTAGAGAGTTTAAATAACAAAGGGTTGACATTTTTATTAAGATAATTGACACAATTGAAAGATTTGAAGAAGATGTTGAAAGGTGAAGTTGAGGAGAAGTATGCAAAATGAAGCAGAGCTTATGATAGTAAGCTACCAAGTGTAGAATAAAGTAACAGAGATATAGAACACATTGAGTCTGGACAACATTTGATTGTTGCACCTTTATCAAAAAATTTGTAGTAAATTTTTTTGTAATCAGTGAAGTACAAATCCCGCTTGTGGGTAGGCCCTAACAGGTCTTATATTTTATAAATCCTTTAACTAGGTACATCTTATATATTAGAGATTGTAAAATCCTTTAACAAGGTAGACTAAATAAGTCCTTAGTACTCTTAACCGAGTATAGTACTCTTAACAAGGTAAGCTATCTGTAACATATAAAATAGAGATCACCAAAATGTAAGATAAGAAATAGAGATGATGACCTCAATTTAGGAGAAGATGGATGTTGTTACATTTAAAATTAGAATGTTTATTGAAATGTGAGGGGTGAGTAAGATGTTCCTTTTATCCTTAAATACACAAAGGAAGGATCCAAATTGATTAACCCCAAAAGAAGGATCAATGCATAAGTGAATCAATCATTTGGAAATAAGAGCAAAGAGGAAGATCTTAAATACTCGTTTATAGATTTGAATTTGTGATAGGTTTAGATACATTAAGAACTTTAATTGAAATGGATAGGAGAAAAGTACTAACCTCAAAATGTTGCATATCTCAAGCATGTTTTTTTTGGGGGTCTGCACTCAATTTCTGGAAAATCTGAGACTGGATCTAGAATAGAAACATAGAGACGAACAAAACCCAGAAATCTTCTTCCATTCTGACATAGTTCTGACTTTGACCCTCAAGTCAATGTCACCATTGACCCATAATTTTTTATTCTTACCTAGGGCAGAATTGACCTAAAAAGTCTCTAACAGGAAATCTATTTTTGGATCTTGAAAGTTTGCTGAAAAGGGTATCCGTATCTGCACTACGATCTACTGTTCTGAACCTATACTTGCAAGAAAAATGGTTTGTTTGTTGGGGTGAAGGGTTTGCCTTGGTCAAACCCCAGTTTTGGAATTAACCTCAAAGTATAATTGAAATTTCATAAGTAAAACAAAGTAAATGAACCAATTCACCTTTCTTGTAGAAGCCCTTGTGGTGGATTCGAATCTGTGGATCCAAAAGTATGCATGCACCAAATGGATGTAGAATGTAAAATGTAGGATGTCTCAAATCAATTGCTTGTATATCTTCAACACCAATCTTGAATAGATCTTGGAATAGGAAGAAACTTGGAGGAATGTGGATGGCTAAATCTTCAACAAGAGGGCTCCATGGAGCTTGAATCCTTCAATGGCCACCAATGGATCTTCTTGATGAAATGAGTGCTTGAGAAGTGTTTGAATGCTTGAGAATGGATGAATGCCTCAATAGATACTTGGCTTGCTTCAAATCTTGCTTCTTCACCTTTGGATATCACTCTTCAATTCTTTGTCTTAGATTTCTCTTGCTCATAGTTCAAGTCTTACCCTATGGTTAGAGAAAATGAGAGGAGAAAGCTTCCTTATATATGAATCTAGGGCACAATATTCTAGACAGGACTACATAGGAGAATTAAATTCCAATTAGACCCATACCCCTTAAAAAGGACCTATATTAAATATAATTTAAGATTTTTTGTTCCGAAGACCGAAACAACCGATCCAGAAGCGGGAATTAACTCTTTCCAAAGCCTGACATCCAGAAACCTTGGAATTATGGAATTTGAACCCTAGGTCAGAAAAATGTCTATTCTAACCTAGGTCAAGATTGATTTTGACCTTGACCTAGGTCAAGTTCAAGGTCAACCTTGACTCAAAAAGTTTGACCTTGACCCTGAGGTCAAAGTCCTAGTTTTGCAGTCTCGAGTGTTAGAAATAAGCTAGAAAAAGTGGAAATGGGGTAGAACAGGGGGAAAAATCCAAAACCAAGTTAGGGACCCATTCAAGGTGCTTGACATGACCCAAAACCACTTACTCAAAAGGCTAAACTAGTCTACAATGGAAGTGCTTCCATTTTTTGACTATACATTTAGCCCCCACTTTAGCAAGAGTATGGACTCAACACAAACTCTTGGTAAAGGAGATCATAAAGAATAGATAATATTATTGAAATCAGAAGGGACAAAGGAATCCTCAAGCCCCTAGGGACTTAAGTATTTTTCAACCCTAAGATCATGATAAGAGAGACATAACCAGTTAAGGAGAAAGAGAGAGGGTGTGATTACCTTGCCCAATAAGAACTTATGTCCGATTGTGAACCACACAAGGAAACCATGCAATTGGAAAGATGGAGTTGAACCGCCTAGTGAATGTGGCTACTCACTAGTCAACTCATCAGGGAGATCCATTCTTAAGGACACCTTCCAACCTTAAGGGATCAAAACATTGTAAATTGAAACTAGAGGGATCAAGAGATTCGTGTAAATTTAAACTGGAGGGATCAAGAGATCCTATAAAGTAAAATATTCATGCTTTAAGGATTAGTCTTTAATCCATAAAGGGAAAAGGTTTTAAGTTTTTGAAAATATTTTGAATGTGTGTATGTGCAAAAAGTGAGTAGAGTGTATGCCCCCATGTTAAATTAATTGCTAACACTTTAACAGGAGCAATGGATTTGACGGAAACATAAACAACTCTACTAATTATGTTTCCACTATGAGATTCCCCCCAAACAAAGATAAATCAAGGGAAATATCACATAAACATACAAAGAACACAGAAGGAATCTACCTACTGTGGGATCAGTATGATCATAAGATAACATGTATATATAGATATTATATTATTGCAAATTAATTGACATCATTCCCCAAAGAAAGTAGAACTACCATCATAATGGAGGAAAGAAAACTCAAGAGTTATGAAGAAGAGTCTTTTTAGACCACCACATGGAGACCAAAAAGAATCAGTGCTACCATGTTGCAGATGCAAGCGGGATACACAAGGAAAACATTTACGAACAATAGAAAAGGTACAACATAACAAGAAGACAACATATAGAAGAGTAAAGATACATATAGAGGAATTATAAAACAGATTTTATTCCTTTATCACCTTGCACCAACAAATTAACAAGGGTCGTATAAAAGAGTCTAACAAAAAATTAGCAAACACATTACGGGAGAAGCACAGTACAACATGCAAACACAAAAAGGGATATCATGAAGGGAAAGCCATTCAAAGTGCATCACCTACCCTCTCCATCTTAGTTTATATCATTTAGGGAAGGTGGGAAACTCGCAAGAGGGACTATATCCAATACAGTAGGAATAATAGCCAGTTCCAAACAAGGATCCTCTTGAGAATCATGTTGCTCGATACTAGGTGTAATTGTCAATTGAGTTGAAAGAATATGAGGTAAATCAGTATCAAGATCAATGGTCTCATATTCATTACTAAGATCAATAGGATCATCAAGAGTATCCTCCTCATCAAGATTAATCAAAATGGGATCTAGGATGCGAATAGGATCATCATACTCATTAATCTTAACATCATTATGGATATTAACTTCTTCCAACACATCAGGCATAGGTTGGTCAAAAGAAGACAAATAATTTTGAAGAACAGAAGAAAGGGCCCTAGCATTAGCTCTACGCTTTATATGACATTCATTAGCAGATTTGTTACGTTTTGGTTTGTTTGACACATGTTGAGAACTAGGAGGAATAACAACTAGTTCCTTCACAGGTTCAATAGGAGGGTTGGTAGGATTCGCAGTAGGCTAAGAAGCAACACTGGGAGGTTGAGTAGTAGAGCTAGTTGGAATGGATAAAGGAGTTATAGAAGGAGTAGGAAAAAGACCATGGTTAAGATCTATCTGAGGCATGCTTAACTCGACAATCTTGTGATGTTTATAGGCTTGATATGAACAAAAAAGGTTGTCAGGGTGAGGAGGACATGAATTAGGTAATGAAGGCCAAAATAAATCAAGAGTAGCACAATATCTAGGCCTAGAAGATTGATACAAACTATGATTAATCCTTTTTAATTCTCCATTATGAATGAACTTAAGACATTTATGAATAGAAGAAGCGATAGCATGCATAGCAGTTATCCAAGGCAAACCAAATTTGACTTGAAATTGATGAGAAGTAGGAAAAACAATGAAGGTAGTATCTACAACCTTGCCACAAAGTTCAACAGGCAAGTTAATAGAACCAAGTGCAGGATAGAGAAAACCATTACAAGTTTGGATCCATACATTTGATGGATCATAAAAATCACGTTGTAGGTTTTTCATAAAAAGGTTTTCATTAGTAATGACATTTATTAAAGATGTGGGATCAACAAGACAACCAGGCATAGGTATCTTAGAAATCCTATCATATATATAAAGGGGACCATCGAGAGGCTTAATAGTCTCAGAATCATCAAAGGTAATTAAAAGTTCTCGAGGTCACTTATCCTTAGTTTGTTTCCAAGGTTTAGATGGAACTTGAAGTTGAGGTGGAGGTGAAGGATCTTGAACAATAGGTTGAGGTTGAACAACACACTCCACATGATTAACAATGTGATTAAGATCATCCATCTTTAAATCATAAATAATATTCATAGAAGATGGTTGAGCGATGGTATTAGTATCATGTGTAGGTAAAGGATTCGTATAGATTTGAAGGTTTTGATTAGGAGGAGATACAGATTTGTTCCCATTACTATCAAAATTATCAATAAATAAAGCATTAGAATTTATTAAGTCTTGAACTTTATGCTTTAGAGAATAACATTTTTTCAGTATCATGGCCGTTCTGGTGATGGTATTGGAAAAAATCTCTAAAATCAAAGGATTTTGATGCTATATTGGTTGGGAGAAGAGGTTGAATAGGAGGCAAGGTAATCATATTAGCACTTAACAATCTACTCATAATAGAATGTAAATATTCAGAGAGAGGAGTAAACGTATGATTCATACGGAAAGTAGTGGATGCAGAAGTGGCATTGTGAGATGCAACATCAACTTGATTAGCAACCGCATTTGTCTATTTATTAATCTTGATATAGTTTCTAGGTTTCTAAAACTTATTAGGATTAGGAGCGGTGTCACTCTTATCAAGTAGAACAGGAGCCATTGGAGTGTTGCTCTCAAATTGACTCACTTGTAATTGATAATGATGAAGTGTTGCACAAAGTTGTTGAAAAGAGGTAAATTTAGTAAGCAGAATCTTATCTCTAATATCCTTTTGTAAATTTTAAATAAACATATGTTGAATATCAATATCAGGAACATGATAAGAAATCTGAGCATACAAATGCTTAAATCTACCAATAAAATTAGTCAATTTTTCATTAATGTTTTGTTTACAATGCATTAAATCAATTAAGGAAACTTGCGGACCAATGTTATTTTGAAATTTGCTGGATGAAGGTATTAGCAAGTTTAGGAAAAGAATTAATAGAATAAGGAGGTAAAGAAAAATACCATTGCAAATCCTTATCACAAATATTTCTAGCAAATAGTTTATCTAAAATCCTATGGTCATGAGCATAATCATTACAAAGGATTTGAAATGTTTTAACATGAGTACCAGGATCGCCTTTACCATTGTATTTATCAAGATGAGGCATATCATCGTGTTGAGGGACAGTAGCACAAATAATGTCTAAGGATAAAGGACTAACCATGTCACATGTAGGAATGCTAAACTTGGATTGGGTTAAGGATGCAAGTTGATGTTGTAAAGATGACACAGTTTGAGCCAAACTAATAATTGTGGAATCATTATAATACATAGGTGGCATAGAAATATTAGGAACACTAGGAAAAGTGTAGGAAGTAGCAGGAATGGAAGACACAACCGGTGGAACACTTGGAACCATAGTTGGAAGGGGATTAGAATAAGTAAAAGGCACACTATGATATGAAGGTTGTGAGGTAGGTAGAGATATCAATGAAACACTCATAGGAATAGATGAAATTGGGAGAGATTTAGTCATAAAAGTAGGAGTGTAAGTAGGAATGCTAGTTAAAGGAACAGAAGAAGGTCCCTCACTAGTGATAGGAGGAGTGAATCCTAGATCTTGAGCCTCTTGTGCTAAAGGTTTAACATTCAAATGCACAATATGAGTGATACCACATAAGAGATTAATACCTTGATCACTATCATGAAGGAATTTCTTAAGAGACTCTATAGCTTGGATGGAATCTTGATTATGGTTTTATTGAATAAGCCAATTTCCCATTTTATCAAGTTCGGTTGAAAGTTTTTGCACTTGTTCAGGAGGAACTCTTAAAGCACCATCCTCATCATGAGATAAGTGAGAAGAGTTATACTCCATAGAAGGATTGGAATCATGAGTGATCAAATTTTCATCCAAGATCCTAAGGAAAGGAGAGGAAGACTCAGGATCAAAGGAATCTATAAGTCTATGGCTTCTTCTAACTGGGATACTATAAGTAGGACTAGAAGTGGTAAAGCTCATACACCAATGCAATGCAAATGAACTAATTTAGGAAACACAATATTTTGATTTTTAATTTTTGAAATGTAAATGAAAGAACATAAAGAAAGATAATCTAATATGCATGCAAGATCTAACATAAAAATGTAAATCTAACACCAAAGAAGAAAGAGTTGTCTATCGCAGGTTCGCCAAAATGTAACATATATAATAGAGGTCACCATAATGTAAGATAAGAAATAGAGATGATGAGCTCAATGTAGGATAAGATGGATGTTGTTACATTTAAAATTATAATGTTTATTGAAATGTACAAAGGAAGGATAAAAAGGAAGGATACAAAATGATTAGTCCCAAAAGAAGGATCAATGCATAAGTGAATCAATCATTTGGAAATAAGAGCAAAGAGGAAGATCTTAAATACCTGTTTATAGATTTGAATGTGTGATAGGTTTAGATAGATTAATAAATTTAATTGAAATGGATAGGAGAAAAGTACTAAACCTAAAATGTTGTAGATCTGAAGAATGTTTTTTTTGGGAGTCTGCACTTAGTTTCTGGAAAATCTGAGACCGTATTTCGAATAGAAATGTAGAGATGAACAAAACCCAAAAATATTTTTCCGTTCTGACACAATTCTGATTTTGACCCTCAAGTCAATTTCACCATTGACCCAGAATTTCCAATTCTAACCTAGGGTAGAATCAACCTAAAAACTCTCCAGCAGGAAATTTATTTTTGGATCATGAAATTTTGCGGAAAAGGGTATCCAAATCTGCACTTTGATCTACTATTTTGAACCTGTACTTGTAAGAAAAATGGTTTGTTTGTTGGGGGGGAGGGTTTTTCCTTGATCAAACCCTGGTTTGGTAATTAATCTCAAAGTATAATTGAAATTGCATAAGTAAAACAAAGTAAATGAACCAATTCACCTTGCTTGTAGAAGCCCTTGTAGCGGATTCAAATCCGTGGATCCACAAGTTGCATGCACCAAATGGATGTAGAATGTAGAATGTAGAATGTACATTGTCTTAAATCAATTGCTTGTATATCTTCAACACCAATATTTAATGGATCTTGGAGTAGGAAGATAGTTTGAGGAATGTGGATGGAGAAATCTTCAACAAGACGGCTCCATGGAGCTTGAATCCTTCAATGGCCACCAATGGACCTTCTTGATGAAATGAGTTCTTGAGAAGTGTTTGAATGATTGAGAATGGATGAATGCCTCAATGGCTACTTGGATTGCTTCAAATATTTCTTCTTCACCTTTGGATCTCACTCTTCAAGTCGTTGTCTTAGATTGCTCTTTCTCATAGTTCAAGTCTTAGCCTGTGGTTAGAGAAAATGAGAGGAGAAAACTTCCTTATATATGAATCTAGGGCACATTCTTCTAGAGAGGCCTACATAAGAGAATTAAATTAAAATTAGACCTATACCTCTAGAAGAGGACCTATATTAAATATAATTTAATATTTTTTGTTCCGAAGACCGAAACAGCCAACCCAGAAGCGGGAATTAACTCTTTCCAAAGCCCGACATCTGGAAACCATGGAATTCTAGAATTTGAGCCCTAGGTTAGAAAAAGGTTGATTCTAACCTAGGTCAAGGTCAAGGTTGACCTTGACCCAAAAAGGTCGACCTTGAACCTGAGGTCAAAGTCCCAGTTTTGCAGTCTGGAGTGTCATAAATAAGCTAGAAAAAGTGGAAATGGGGCAGAACAGGGGGAAAAAGCTAGATCCATGTCACAGACCCATTCAAGGCACTTGACATTACCCCAAACCAATTAATCAGAAGGATAAACCAGTCTACAATGGAAGTGCTTCCATTTTCTGACTATGCACTATCAAAAGTAGCTAAATTTGTAGCTCTAACCAAGCAACCTTTTTACTGTAGTAGTGAAGGATTGTGGGTGTCATCCCCACTGTATTTTTTTCCTCTAACAAAGGATTTCTTTGTGACCAAAATCTATGTGTTATGTTTTGCATATTTTATGGTTTGGAATATTTACTTTTAGTTCATCTTATGTATTGTATTCAACTCGATAATAGATCAGAATGAATGATTAAAAGTTTTTAAGGTTACTGATTCACCCCTCCTCTCTCAGTACATAACTTTCCTAAGTTATTCCAACTATACTAAAAATGACTAATGTCATTTGCGGTGGCCCTTGGATAGTGGACAAATATGCTCTTTCCCTTCAAAAATGGTACCCTAAACTAGACCTTAATGACTCTTTTATTGTTCAAGCACCAATCTAGATACGCCTTCTAGGTCTATCATTGGAGTACTAAGTCAAAGATATATTCAACAATCTAGCTAGTTCATTTGGGTAGTTGTTGTCAATAGATCCTATGACTGCTACTAGAAGAAGACTCACGTATGTCAAAATATGTGTTGGGGTAACTCAAGAAGATGACATGCCTACAATGATGGAGATAGTATCTAAACTTGGAAGATGAGTCCAACAGGTGGAATATGAGAATGTCCCCTTTGCCTACTTTCTTTGTAAGAAAGTGGGACATTGGGCAAAGAAATTCCCTCTGCAAGCTGAGAAGGTGAGGATAAAAAATAATCAACAAAAAAAGAAACAATGAAAGGCAAATGAACTAGAAAAGGAAAAGGAGGAGACCAGAAAGGAAAAGGAGGGTTCTTGCGATTCTCTGGGTAGCTTTGGGGTTGCTCCCCATAAGGATAACCTAGATCTAGACATCTCAGATATCCCTGACCCTAATGGAAACATTGTGCCTCCTATGGAAAATGCCAAATATGCTATCCCCCAAGATGCAATGGGTCAGGTTCCCATTGCAGAGGAGAAAGGTGATCCCTAAATTGGTTAAGGGATAGAGGATAGATAAATTTAGGATGACATCTCAACCAATGGGGAGGAGGATTCAAAATCGATCAACAAAGGTGATTGCAGTGCTGAGGAACCGGTTAGGTTTGAGGATGCTTAGCCTTGAAAAATTTTGGGATGTTGCCTGGCTTTGCACTCAATCCCTCAAGAGATAGAAGAAATCATGAAATCCACCTATCTAGACAAGTCTCCCTCAGTTTCTATTTCAAAAATAAGTTCCGAATGGGGAGATGTAGAAGAGAATGAAAAAGGTAATAGAAATGGTAAGTTGGACCATGGTTGTTCCAACTCTGCCTTGGTGTAGGAGGTCCCTTTTACAAAAGTTGTTGATACAAAAAGGGGGAAGAAAGGATCAAAATCCAACTTCGAGACTACTCCTTGACAGATTGTTAACACCTGAAATAGGATGAAAGTGGATGTTGGATCTCAAAATAAAAAAATTTAAGAGAGAAAGAAGCTTGTAAGAACTTTGTGGATGGTACCTAGATGAGCATCCATGAGGTATGTTCCCTAAATAAAAAATGAATATAAATTCTTAGAATATACGTGGGCTCAATGGGCCACACAAACAATATGTTCTTACGAACTTAGTTAGGGACCAAAAACCTGATATTGTGCTTTTCCAAGAAACAAAAAAGTCTAAAAATAGAGGTGAGCAAATCGAAGTTTTAAAAACTTTGGTGTTTCTGGGGAAGCTCAAATAGAGCCTCTAGTGGTATTCTGGTGTTTGGGACCCAAATCACATAAAAGGGGAACCTATTATCCTTGAGGAGAATATGGAATTCATCAAGTTTCACCATATAAAGGATGGTACCTCTTGGGTTCTGTCCAATATTTATACCCCCAACTCTAGATCGGGAAGAAACAAATTCTAGAGAAAACTTGAATTGATTAGATATCAAGTGAATAGATAAATTTGGATCATAATGAGGGATTTTAACACTCCCTTAAAGTACCATGAGAAATTTGGAGGTGTTCCTACTCAACTTGAGAGTAGGCTAGACTTAATGAGTTTTATTAACAATCAAGCTCTTCATGACATGGACCTTCAAGGTGCTAATTTCACCTAGACTAATGTGAGGTCTGGATATGACCTTATCTAGGTTTGGCTTGAAAGAACCTTATTTCAAATGATTGGTTTGGCCATTATCACTACTCTCTAACTGCCTTATCTTGGATTGGGTCAGACCACTTTCCCATCTCTTTTGTTGTGGACCTGATCTCAGGCAGGAGAAATTTTCCTTTCAGGTTTGAAAAGATGTGGACAACCCACCCTAATCTTGAGTCTTTCATAAAGGAATGGTGGAATATTTTTGTGGAGGGTTACACTATGTTTAAATTTTTCAAGAAACTAAGACATGTCAAAGATAAGGTGAAAAGGTGTAATAAAGAAGTGTTTGGGGACATCTTTTCTTCTAAAGTTGCCATCTATTTGGAACTTAAGGAGGTGCAGGAAAAAATCTAGTTAGATAGTTATAGTAGTGTTTCTATTGCCTCCGAGAATGAGATTCTTGTTAAATACCATGATATCATTTCTAAGGAGGAAGAATTCTGGAAGCATAGATTGAGATCCGTTTGGCTCATGATAGGTGATAAGAATACTAGATTCTTTCATATGACTGCAATGAAACACAAAGCCGGGAATAGGATATCTCACCTTGCAATCAAAGGTAAAATGTCAAAGGTTGAAGAGGATATCAGGATGGAAGCTAATCACATTTTTCTTCTCTCCTTGCTGCTGAGTTAAATCTGAACATGGAAGCCCAAAACCTTCTACTAGATTTGATCCTGAATATGATAGGAAAGGATCAGAACAAATTGATTTTTGTCATTCCTTCCAAAGAAGAGTTTAAAGTTATTTTCTTCTCCTTTGAAGGTAATAAGGCTCTGGGCCCTGATGGTTTTCCTATGTTCTTCTTTCAACTCTTTTGTAATATTGTGGAATCTTATGTTGTTAATGGAGTTAAAGAATTATTTGGAGAAAGGAATAATATTAAGGAGCTTAATTTCACTTGTTCTAATACCCAAGATTTCTAGTGTTAATTCCATGGATAATTTCTATCCTATAAGCCTTTTTAAACTATTTCTATAAGATTATTTCCAAGGTCCTCACTATGAGCCTCCTTGATATCCTTCCTAATATTATCTCTCCCCAAAAGAATGGGTTTGTCCCTGGAAGAAAGATATTGGACTCTACTATTACGGTGCATGAGAACATCCACTCTTTGGAAGTGTCTAAAATGCATGGCTTCTTGATAAAATTGGATCTTTCCAAAGCGTATGATAGGGATGACTGATATTTTTTATAGAGTATTTTGGAGGCCTTTGGTTTTAGTAATTGGGTTATTCAACTTATTAATCATATTGTCACTACTCCTTCCCTCTTAGTCGTTGTTAATGGATTTCCTACTCCTTTTTTTAGACCTTCTAGAGGGCTCAGATAGGGGAATCCCATCTCCCATGTCCTCTTTGTCATCATGGCTAAATGTATTGGTGGATATATAAATAATTTGGTGTGAGACAACCAACTTAAAGGGGTGTCTCCCTCCTTTTCTAACCTTGTGTGTTCTCACCAACAGTTCATTAGATTCAATTTTCATTAGACAGTCTTTCTTTAGGGAAGATGATCAATTGGGCTAAGAGTTCCCTCTTTTTCTAGGCCTTCCTTTATGTAGGAAACCTCCTGATTTCTTTTGGAACTCTTTGGTGGACAAATTTAACAAGAAGATAGCTGGTTGGAAAGGGACTTTGCTTAGCCAAGTGGGGAAATTTCTTCTCCTTAAAGCTTCCCTCTAGAGCCTTCATGTTTTCCTTAAGTATTTTTAGAATTCTTGTTTTCCAAGACTACTTTAGGGACTGGAACTGTCCTTCCTCAAGTAAGGTTATTTAATCTCTATGGAATTTTATTATGCCTCATATCCTTTGGGGAATTTGGAAAATAGAGGAACAATATAATTTTTAGAGAACCATATAATTTTTAGAGATTGTGTATGGGAAGATATCAAGAGATATTAAGGAGAATGATATGCTAATGGGTACTTTCAATCCCCCTTTGAGCTAGTTTGATTAAAACATTATCAACCATTGGAAAATTTCTTCATCTATGGGGACTCCTTCCAAGGGAAGAGAGGAATGCACATGGTACTTCCCTCCTCAAGGGTGAGTTAAAATCAACTTTGACGAGGCAACTAAGGGTAACCTTGGATCGGCTAGGTGTGGGGGAGTGATAAGAGATGAAAATGTCCTATTTTTGGTGGTGGTGACATTCTCCTTGGGTATCCATTCTAACCACTTAGTTGTGGCCATGGATGCTCTTCAGACTCTTCTCTTGGCCAGAAGATTGAATTGTTGAAAATTTTGGGTTGAAGGGGATTCAAAAAAAATTATAAGGTGTCTTAAGGGACTAAGCTCCCCTCTTGGAAAATTTAAAATATAATCTCTTCCACTAAGGAAATAATAAACTCATTCAAAATGTATCACATTTCCCATATTTTTAGGGAAGTGAATGTCATGGCTGACTGGATGGCCAACTTGGTTGTTAAAGATGAAAGACCTAGTACATGGTACGGTGAGTTGGATCTCCCCCATGATGCCAAATTCATTCTAATATGATAGAACCCACAAGGAAGTGGGAGTTATTGTCATTGATTCCAATGAATTTTAATAAGGGAAATGTTATTATTACTTGGAAAGGTTGTCATCTGATAGATAGGTTGGCGAGCAAAAGAGAAAAGACCCCACACACTTTCTAGGTGGTTGTCATCTGATAGATAGGTTGGCAATTAGAAGAGAAAAGACCCCACATGCTTTCTAGGTGATAATTTCATTAATTTGGCTTGATTTTGTTGTTTTTTGGCACCATAGCTTCGATTGGAATTCACACAAATTCCTCTATTGGGTGATCTTGAAGAATTTTCAGAACTTCCTTTGCTAGGTGATTTTGAGCGGTAGTGATTCTAGCGATATGGGTGGCAATAGGAAGAGAGTTGAGCCCTTGACATTCTATGAATGGAGACATAGACCTAAGACTTGCATGGGGCATTATATAGGCGAAAAAGATGAAAGACTTCATGGAAAGACTCCATGGTCACAATCCAACAATTACAAAAATCTTTAAAAAGGAGTGGAGAGATGGAAAAATGACCATATATGGCAGAAATGTAAAAAATGAGAAAGGGGTGATTCCCAAGGTCACTAGTCTTCCGGCCATGGGGAATAAATTTTATAGGGATTGAAATCTCACTAACTCTATAGTGAAGTATTTCCCTAAGGAGGATGATGAAAAGAAGAGGCTTGTGAAGATCAACAAGGCCTATTACTCCCCAAAGGTGGTTAATAAAATATGGAGGTGGGTGATGTTCGCAAACATGCAATATATCACTTTGGATGGGAGATTTATGGGGGTCTATGGGTACCATTTTGTGTTACTCAACCACTTCTGCCACGGGTTCAAGGTATCTCTTCCTCTTTTTTCTCCTCTTCTCTATGAATACTAGCATTACTAAGGGTAGGGATAACCCTTTGGTAAATTATGCATGCATGAAGGCCTCATTCTTTTGATATATGAACACTTTAAAATTTCTTTTGTTAAGCATAATATTCCCGAGGTCTCAGAGTCAGAGGAGGACTTCTCTGAAGATGAGGATGAGGAGGATGGTGGTTCAAATATTGAGGTGGAAGTGGAGGAAGTTCCTGAGGATAATACCCTTGTCAAGAATCCCAAATCCTCTAGTAAATGGAAAGGTCATGCAGGGTCTCTGTCCATTATCAAAAGGGATATAAAAAACCCTTCTCCCAACTCTATCAAATGGGTCATTATGGAGGAAGAAGAGTGGAATGAAGAAGATGAGGAAGCTATGAACATTGCATCTGAGGCTGACCTTGTGGATTCTCAGCTAAAGTAAAAGATCAAACATTCTACTAAATCCCCTTTCTCAGAGTGGTTCCTAAAGAAGGAAAATCCCATGCCCCTTCCCCACCTTCAACTATGATTTTGCAATATAATACCACCCTTGAAGACAACAACCAGAATAATATGGTTGAGAAGACCCCTAGAAGTCTCATAGATATTGTGATGTCTGACATTGGTGGGGAGATCACCAAGGATGGGAATGTTTTTTCTGAGTTGGATGATTACAGTAAAGACATGCAAATAAATGTGCTTAATACTGCCAAGAGTGGGGCTCTTGATTTCTATAGTGTTATCAAATGGATTTATCATGAAGTCAAGGAGATCAAAATTAAATAGCGTACATGAACTAGAAAACTTGGAGTTTCTTGAGGCCCTGGGTGTGGGAAAGGACATAACCCTCTCTTATGGACTTAAGGACTTGACTAAGGCATTTAATAATGTTGAAGCTATGATCGATGCCTACACTACTAGATTTGCAGCTATTGATAAAAGGACCGATGAAATGGATGGGAGAGTTGCTAGCATGAAGGGGAGAGTTACGATCTTGGATTCTACTCTTAAGAAGATTAGTGGATAGAGTTATAAGATCTTGAAAGCCTCATACAAACATTTCAAGATTCTAGTTGGAAAAATTAAACAGATGAATTAGGACAAGGCCATAGTTGAAGTTGGAGGTGAGCAGGATGCCATCCCATGAGATGTTGAGGGACCTAGAAACTGAACCTGAGAAAGTACAAGAAAGAAGTCTCTCAGAGCCAATATGGACATTGAGGAGATCAAAGGTGTTGTGGCCAACATGGCCAAGTTGGAGCTTGAAGCAGCTAAGCTTTTGAAGAATCTTGTGTAATCTCACTATCTATTGTCCTTTAGGTTGGTTGTTTGTTGGCTCTTTGCTATCATTTTCTGTGTACTGGCCTTTTGTTTGTGTCTTTAGTCATTGTCCTGTTTATGTTGATACTTAATGTTCTCTCTTTAGTAAGGATGTAAAGGGTTTAGGGTCCCTTCAAAACCTTTTTTCACTTAATAAAAAAATACTAAGCTTTTACATAATTGAACTTATTATATTTAGTTTGGGTTTTACCATCAAAATTCAATTAAATCAATATGAGAACACATGGATAACTCCAATTGGTACAATATGCACACAATTATCATGTAGAAAAAATGATGTAAAGTAAATGACCAACAACAATGACCTCACCACTACATAAGAAATGAGATACCAATGGAAGATAAACAATTGTGGGACAACCCACCATAATGAATGTGGGAGAGGAAAAAACACTTAATGATTATCAAGAACTAACCCATGATTGTGTTCTCTCAAAACACCATACAAGGATAGGATGGTGGAAACATCATCCTCCAATCCACATACAATTCACACTTTCAACAAGTTTATATACTAACCCAAACGATGAAATTCCTAGGAGACAAGATTTATCAATTAGAAAATAACGATTGCCAATTTCTAAGATGAGTAGGATGGGGGCACTTTTCCCTCTAATACACACAACATGACCAAGTATGATCCTTAGATCTGAAGGCCAATCTAAACAAGAGGTTGCCAAGTTATGAAGCGTTACTCACCTTCAACCTCAATGATACTTTTTGGTTGGCATTTTTTCTTAACTCTTCCCAAAAGGATTGAAATAGTCAAGATGAAAACCTAACCTATTTTATGCACCCTAAAATGGTCGCCTAGACTATGGGCCCCATTTATCATTTTATCAATTTATCGATTTCTTGAATCAATGGTTTGGGACATTTTCAATTCAAATCAATTTCCTTGATCAAATCGTAATTAATTCAATTATTTCAATATTTCCTAAGGTTTGATCATTTTTATTTAATTAAAATATTTAACCTCCCTTTTAATTAAATAAAATTCATCTTATTTAATTAAATTAAATTTCTCCCTTTTAATTAAATAAAATTCGTAGTATTTAATTAAATTAAATTCCTCTCATTTAATTAAATAAGATTCTTCTAATTTATTTAATTAAAAGAAAACCCCTCTTTAAATTAAATAAATAAAAATAAAGCACTTTATTTGATGAAAAAGGAAATAAATTCAATAAAAATAAATAAAGTTCCTTTTTCTACACATCTTCCTAAGGAAATCTCTCCTTCTCATTTTCATATAGAATTTTTAGGTATTGTTATGCTGCAGGTTTGGAGAGCAATTTTGGAGGAGAATTTGAGCACTTTGGCTTGGATATTGCAACTTCTCTCTTCTTGT
>MU226747.1:4010602-4057336 GCA_018584345.1 Thuja plicata
TTCACATTTCTTTGGTTTTCATATAAGACTAAATCACCTACCAAGAATGACCGTTCAATCACCTTGTGATTATATTGTTTCTGAAGTGATTTATGATAGGCCTTAATGTGTTCCAAAGCATTTATTCATTGTTCATCTAACATTTCTAATTCTTGTAATCTTTGTTCCCGAAAAGTATCTTTGTCAATGATCCCATAAAATGAGACACGCAAAGATAGTATTTCTAATTCCAAAGGCATGATAGCATTAGTACCATAAACAAGATTATAAGGTGAAGTGTCAATGGTCATAAAAACACTAGTCCTATAAGCCCACAAAGCATAAGTAAGTTGTGTATGCCAATCTTTCGCATGTTTGTTAACTATTTTCTTTAATATTTGTTCAATAACCTTATTCGATGCTTCAGCTTGACCATTACATTGAGGGTAGTAGGGAGTAGAAAATCTATGTTGTATACGATATTTCTCCATGAATTTCATGACTTCTTTGTTCTTGAAGGAAGTACCATTGTCTGAAACTATCATTGAAGGAATACCAAATAATGCTATAATATGGTTAAGGATGAAATCACAGATAACATCTGTAGTAGTAGAATGAAGAGGGATAGATTCTACCCATTTTGTAAAGTAATTAGTAGATGTGAGAATGTACGTATGTCCTTGAGAAGAAGTCGGTGAGATTTTTCCAATAAGGTCAAAACCCCAAATTCTAAAAGGCCATGAAGCAACTTGATTATGAAGCTCACAAGCAGGAGCATGAATTAAATTACCATGTTGTTGACACTGAGGACACTTTTTGACAAATGTAAAGGAATCTTGATCCATTGTTTGCCAGTAGTATCCCATTTTGAGAAGTTTATTAACTAAAGATTTCCCGCCAAAATGTCCTCCACAAGAACCAGAATGAGCTTCTGTTAAAGCTATAGGTACTTCAGTTTTGCTAAGACATCTTAATAGTAAACTGTTGTAAGAACATTTGTAAAGCATTTCCCCTTAAATGATATAACGGGCTGCTAGTTTTCTAATATGATTACGTGTGTTCCTTGTTGCCAATTTAGGAAAAGTATTATCTTTCAAAAAATGAAAGACATGCGAATACCATTCATCTAAATGCAAGTTACAAAAATCAATAGTAACCTTATCATAAATTGCAAGGGTTTTAAGAGTGTGTATAGTAAATTGAAATTCTTCATCATTATTCTCAAGACAAACCAAAGAAGCTATGCTTGCCATGGCGTCTGCATGTCGATTATCTTTCCTAGGTAAAGTTTGAATTGTGTAGGAAGAGAATTGTGAAAGAATATTGAGAGCCAAATCTTGATATTGTGTCATCTTATCATTCTTAGTTTGATAACCTCCTTTGATTTGTTCCACAATCAATTTTGAATCCCCGTAAATTTCTAAGTTTTTAATATGAAGGGATGAAGCTGCTCGTAAGCCAGTTATAAGAGCTTCATACTCCGCAATGTTGTTAGTACAAGGAAACGTTAATTTATATGACATAGGGATCAGTTTCTTTGTAGGAGGAATCAAGATAATTCCCACCCCAGAACCTGTCTTGCATCTAGAACCATCAAAATATAACTCCCAAACATCTTGTTGTTTGGTTGAAAATATATTATCATCAGGGAATTCTACTGAGGTAAAGTTGTATTAGAATGAGGACAAGGAGCTTCAGCTAAATAATTAGTTAAAGCTTGTCCTTTAATTGACTTTTGAAGGATGAAATTGAGATCAAACTCTATGAGAAACATCACCCACTTTGCTAACCAACCGGAAAGATCAGTTTTCGAGAAAAGGTGTTTTAAAGGATCAAATTTAACAATCACATTAACTTCAACATTCAACAAGTAATGTCAGAGTATTTGACAAGCATAAACTAAAGCCAAGCATTGTCATTCTAGTTGAGTATATCATGTTTCATAATCCAAAAAGGTCTGACTAATATAGTATACTGGCCTTTCCTTTTCTTCACTGTCATGTTGAGCCAACAATGCACTCACAGCATTGGAAGTGGCAGAAGTATATAGATAAAAGGGTTTATTGAATTGAGCAGGTTGTAAGATAGGAGGATTAGCAAGATATTCCTTAAATTGTTCAAAGGATTTCTTAAATTCCTGATTCCAAGAAAAAGTTGTATCTTTTCTGAGTAAAGAAGTAAAAGGAATAGTACTATCGGCTAGGTTAGAAACAAAGTGACGAATAGATTGTATTTTACCTTGTAAACTGTGTAATTGAGAAATATTCTTAGGAGGAGGAATGTTAACAATAGCATCAATCTTCTCAGTATCAACCTCTATGCCTCGCTTAGAAATAATAAATTCTAATAATTTTCCAGAATCAACTCCAAAAGTACATTTCTTAGGATTTAACCTCATGTTGTAACTCCTAATTCTTTCAAATATTTGTCTTAAAATGAACACATGATCTTCTCTTTGTATAGACTTCACCAAGATATCATCCACATAATCTTCCAAAATCTTATGAATGTAATCATGAAAAATCAAAGTCATGGCACGTTGATAAGTGGCTCCCGCATTTCTTAATCCAAAAGGCATCATGACCCAATAGAATTTCCCCCAAGGTGTAATAAATGTGGTCTTAAGTTGATCCTCAATAGGAATAAAAATTTGGTTATAACCCGAAAATCCATCCATAAAAGATAATAACGCATGCCCTACTGTTGAATCCACAATCATGTCAATATTAGGTAGCGGAAAGTCATCTTTTAAGGATGCTTTATTTAAATCCAAGAAATCAGTGCACATTCTTATTTTATTTTCTCCCTTAGAAACAACCACAATATTGGAAATCCATTTAGAATAATCAATAGAGCAGGTGAATCCGGCACCTAATAATTTTTCAATTTCAGCTTTTACCAGTAAAGCGATGCTCGGATTCATCTTGCGAATCTTTTGTTTCACAGGTTTAGCATTAGGTTTAAGGACAATATTATGAGTGACAATATTGGGGTCTATACCCAGCATATCCAAATATGTACAAGCAAAGATATCCTTATATTCAAGCAAGAGAGAAACCAATTGATCACGTTCATCTTGACTCAAACACTTTCCAATTTTGATTGTTTTCTCAGCATCATTCTCATCCACTTGAACTTCAATGGTCTCAGTTATGAATAAATTGCTTTGTATGGGAGAATCCATTGGCAAATGAGAAATATCTGGTTCAACATGTTCTCCAAAATAGGATTCACTATTAAAAAAATAAAGCTTTCTCCTTTTATGATGAAATGTAGGTAGATCTTGATAAGCTTCTAAAAAATCAGCGAGGGCCTCATCCTCAGGAAAATGTCCAAACTAGGCTTTTGATCCATGTCAAGGAGAAATAGATTAACCAATTTCAAATGTCCACCACAAATATGATTAACATTAAGAGGGAAATTTGATGGTTTCCTATAAGGATTGAATCCTAACCCATAAGTATAATCATAACCTTCATTATCTAAGGGTACTTGTATACCTTGTTCATACTTACCACAACCTTTCCCATTAAATCCTAATTTCTTGAGTAAATGATAACCATAACCATATCTATCAGTCATATCAGATTGAGTTAAAGGAGCACCATATGTCACAATGTCATAGAAATCTGGCTTTATTATCTCAATTGTTTCATCACGAGAAGGAGCAACAAAGTTACTTTTTAATTCCTCAGAAAGCAGAGAAGGAATAAAAACTTGTTTTTCAAACTCAGTTTGTTCTTTCATAAATTCAAAATCTGAGACTTTATATTCTCCTAGGAAAGTAGGATTAAAATCCAATGTTCCCCAATCATCTCCTATCAGGGAAGAAGATGGAATTTCATCTTGTTTAACCTTAGCTTGTTGGTCAGGTTTTTTTACTGGTTGTATAGGCTCGAGAACCTTAGCATATTCCACATTTAGGCAAGGATTTGGTGCATCATCCGCATGTAGTGTGTACATTAGATTTTTATAAATGAACCTAACCTTGCGATGAAGAGTAGAAGGAACCACATGCATAGTATGTAACCAAGGTCTTCCTAATAGAAGGTTATAATTGAGTGGTCCAAGCTTAACATGGATAGGAGTGTAGAGAAGCACAGGACGAACTTTAATAGGTAGAGTAATAATACCCAAAGTTTTCTTTGCAATATTATCAAAACCATGAATAGGAATATTATCTGGTTGAATAGTTGTAAGATCGGCCTTAATTTCCCTAAGCATATCCATGCTACAAACATTAAGCCCATATCCATTATCAATCAATGTCCTGCGAATGATACTCTGATTAATAGAGACAGCAACCATAAGAGCATCATATTGATTCTGCACCTTAATAGTAGGTAAATCATCATCAAAAAACACAATAGGAGGTACATAAGGCATAGTAAGCATGCACTCTAGAAATTAATTAATGTTCTCTTGATTAGGAGGCATAGCGGGGAGAGTAGATAAAGCTTTTTGCAATGCCTCATGATATGTAGGAGAAGTTTGAAGTAATTCCCATAAAGATATCTTAGCTGGAGTAGCGCGTAGCTGTTCCACTAAATCATATTCCTTAAAGGAAGAAGGTAACCTAGGTGCTTGAGGAAGCACAGGTTGGGTAGGAGGTAAAGTAGCTGGGACAGTAGGTTGGGGATTATTTCGTGTGCGATAAGCATGCAAAACAAAATCTGTGTTATCAAAGAAATCCAAAGGATCTCTGGGTTTACCCTTAATAGTTATTCGAGGACACCCTTTTACCATCATCAAAGGTTTAGGAAATACCATTTTAGGTGTCTCAATGTTGCAAATAGAGGAATATGAAGGTAACCATGCATACATGCTATGGTACAGGTCAATTGAAGAGATTGTGGAGGAGGATGAAATAGGAATGGGATCCATGGAGATCTCATTCGAACCATTTGCATGCTCACTTCCATGTACCTCATTAAGGGATCTATCATTTTGTACAAAAAAATCCTCATCAAAGTATTCAAAACAAAAATCATACATGTTGAACACAAGGAAACACTACAAGAAAGAAAAATGTAAATTTTTTTTTTTATTTTTAAAGTAATTTTGTGATTTTTTTTCTTTTTTGTGAAATATAAATGCAAGAAAAAGAAATCTATTTCTATGTTCATGCAAGATCTAATATGAAATGTAATTATAACACCAAGGAAAAGAAAGAGTTGTCTATCGTGGGTTCACCAAAATGTAAGATCTAAATTTGGGTTGTAAAGGATCTCCTAAGTAAGATTTGCATAATGAGAATTGCATAAAGAAAGAGATCCTAAGTCCAATTTCAGTCTTTTATATTTAATTATTATAATAAATAATGGAGGAAAGTTTGCAAGGAATAGTGGAGTAAGATACTTACCTCATAATATAACAGATTTGGAAAAACTCATTTTTTGAAGCCTATATTGAGTTTCTAGAAAATCTAAAGTATGATCCGGAACCAGAACGCAGAGATGAACAAAACCTTGAAATATTTTTCTGATCTAACATCGTCTTATGAAAAAGGTCAACCTTGACCCACAAATGTCACCCCTAACCCAATAATGTTGACCCTAACCTACACAGTGTTGATAGAAAATCTGTTTGCAGATCCCAGTAGTTCACCGAAAAGGGTATCCAAATCTAGTCTCAGATCTGTTGTTCTGTACCTGTAGCTCCCTAAAATAGCCCCTACAAATATCTGAAAAGAGGGGTTTTGGGGTGGCTATATAGTTTTTTCCTTAGTAAAACTCCCATTTTGGTGATCTCCACCTCCACGAATAGTCGAATATAGAATGTATGTGTTTGTATTTTTCTTTTGAAAAGAGTCTTTAAATATGCAATATAGAGATCGAATCTTCTAGATTAACAATCCTAACATAACATAGAAGTGAGAAAGAAATGCATAGATTTGAATATGAAAAATAAAGCATACCAAACCCCCAAGGCTAAATTATTCCCATCAACTCACAATCCATAACTGCTACCCCATGATAATGTCCTTTGAATGCTTGAATGTTGAGAAAAGAGAGTGCCTTCTTGCTTCAATGAAGGTCCACAATGGCTTGTCCTCAAAAATGCTTGATTGAAAAATGATATGTCCTCCTAGCTTGTCCTTCTATATCATCCTCTTGCTTGTTTTCATCATCATTTCATCATGTCATCTCCCAATTTTCTTTTTATGATCCTATGAAGGCAAAAGAGAGTGTTTATATAGAGATCTCAACATAGGCCTCCTAGGGCAATGCAAGGGACCCAAATTCAAATTTCACCTCAAATCATGGTCCAATTACAATCACCAACCAAGGAGGGAATATATTAGTTGAAATATCAGAGAAAACACTTTCACATCTTAGCTCGGGGACCTATTTTAAGTTTTGGACCCTGATAAGCTCCAGATTTGAAAGCGGGGACCAACACCTGATAGATGTCTATGTCGACCTCACCTTTGACCTAGGTCAAGGTCAACTTCGACCATGACCTAGGTCAATTTCAACCTTGACCCTGACCTAGGTCACGGTCAACCTCGACCCTAACCTGAGGTTTCAGACAAGTCACCAGAAAGTATCTATGGGATTCGTAGGTCAGCTGCGGACCTAGGAAGGTGAGGGAGTATTATATAATGTTAAGAAGGAATAGAGGCCTAGAGAGAGAGTAGGATGAGGCCCAGGAGGACCAATACATAGGTCCTTCCTAGAGAAAAGATCCATGGAGAGGGAAATCTAGGAGGATCCACAAAATCCTAACCCTAATTTCACCTAATCATGTAGAATCAAGCACAAATGTATCCTATATGCGAATGTAATATGATAACATATTGAATGAGGGTGCTAAACCTATCAAAATGGAAGTGCTTCCATTTTAAGATGATACACCAACCTTAGCATGTTTTCTCTTAATAAAATATGGAGATTGTATCTATGTTGCCTTACTTTGTTGATCAAGGTGTTTTTTTCTAATTTTATTTGTTTCTGGTCAAGCTCATTTATGTCATTCTTTTTATCTTCCACTTATTATGATATTTAATGAATCATGCAATTATCTTGTTCTTTCATTTTTATCTAATATGGGTATGAATTGTACCAAGTATATTTTGCATCCTAGAATAGAAAACTATTCAGGTGTATGTGCTTTCATTCAACCCCTATAAAAAATATTTTTGTCTAAGGAAGAGTAACACTTTAGGGTGTCTCTTATTTGAATTCCACTTGGAAAAATATTCCTATATTGTGTCCCCCATCTTAGAAAGTGTTACATTTGTAGGGTTATATCTTCCTTTATTCAAATCCTTGTTTGCGCATCATATCCATCCCTAGAGGTAGTATATATTGGAAGTGAAAGATTCTAAAATTTTGGCTATGTATTTAAAGCATTGCAAAATATTTGGAGAATCACCCTCTAAGTCTAAGTTTTGCTTTGATAATTTTCCTTCTCCCTTTCTACTCCCAGGAACAAATAGTTGACTTCTAAAACCCTGGAGGTTGTTTCATAGAGCACACAAAATCCCACTCATGAGAAACTTCCCGATATCCCTTATTTAGGCATGATAATATTAAGGATCAACAATAACCATTAAAGCTAAAACATGAGGTTAAAAGTATGAAAAAATTAGGTAATTTTCAATCCTAGAAGAGAACCTTTTGACAGATTAGGTGTTTGGGTTTTGACTTGCTGAATTTGCAAGGCAACTGAAGTTTGTAAGATAAAATTGCAATGTCTAAGGCTCAGTAAAAATAAGGAAAATAAGGCCTTTAAGAAACACTTTAAGTATCAAGGTTTGATGAGAAGCCCTTCCTCATAACAAGAGGAAGCTTAACCATTAAAGAAAGATATTGAGGGATGAAGCCCAATAAACCTCAAGAAAAACTATTCCACTAAGGGAACATTAGTGATTGGGGTTCAATAATGAGCCTAACCCATTTCACAAATGTTGAGAAGCAACTAAGGTGAGGGATCAAAAATAAAATAATTTCTTTTTCCAAAATCAAACAACTCTATGAAATTTAGAGCTATGATTAAACTCTTATTAAAGGGAAGGAAGAAATGACACTTGAACAAGTGGAGGATTCTAACTCCCAGGAACACAATAGCATAAACATGTAAATGACGAGATAAGAGGGTGTATTATAACTTTCCTGATGTTCCTATATGCTAACCTAAGTAACATACACAAGGGAAAGGAAATACAACTCTTTACAACTTTTAAAGGGGGTCCAAAATGGCTCAAAATAACCCAATACTCTAGGAACAAAGTCTATTGTAATATTATGCATATATGTGTTTATATTGATATTTTTTCATTGATGTCAACATATTTATATTATCTGAGACAATATTCTTGTGATGCTCAGTGAGATGTTTGGTTTGGTACTATAAAGGGTAAATAATGAATGGGTTGTGTTGTGTTTTTTATATGTTATGTGTGTTGTAGGAATAGTGAAGAAGGTAAGATTGTCCTCTCAATCCAAAATTTCATAAAAGGGAAGATCCAAATTGATTAACCGTAAAGAAAAGGATCAATGCATAATTGAATCAACCTATTAATAATAGGGATAAAGAGAAACCCTAACTTTCATTTTATAGAAGATAATGTGTGATATATTTAGGAAGATTAAAAAATTTAATTGAAATGAATTGAAGACAAGTACTAACCTCAAAATGCTACAGATCTGAAGAATGTTGTTTTCAGGTGTCCACACAAGTTTTTGGAAAATCTGCAATCGGATCTAGAACAGAAACGTAGAGATGAAGAAAACCCAGAAATGTTTTTCTGATCTAGCTCAGTTCTGATTTTGAACCAAAAATGAATGTCACCTTTGAACCAAAATTTTCAATTCTGGCCCAGAATCTCCAATTCTGACCGAGAACATAATCTCAATTCTGACCCAAAGAAAGTTTGTTTCCGAATCCTGATAGTTTGCTGAAAAGGGTGTCTGAATCTGCACTCCAATTCATTGTTCCAAACCTATCCCTGCAAGAAAATGGTTTGTTTGTTGGGGGGGAGGGTTTTGCCTTGGTCAAACCCCAATTTTTGAATTAACCTCAAAGTATAATTGAAATTGCATAAGTAAAACAAAGTAAATGAACAAATTCACCTTGCTTGTATAGAAACCCTGTGGCGGATTCGAATCCGTGGATCCACAAGTATGTATGCACCAAATGGATGTAGAATGTATAATGTCAGATGTAGGATGTAGGATGTCTCAAATCAATTTCTTGTAGATCTTCAACACCAATCTTGAATGGATCTTGGAATAGGAAGAGGCTTGGAGGAATGTGGATGGAGAAACCTTCAACAAGAGGGCTCCATAGAGCTTGAATCCTTCAATGGCTACCAATGGATCTCCTTGATGAATTGAGTGCTTGAAGATTCTTGAATTCTTGGATGCTTGAGTGTAGATTCTTTTTTAAATAGATCATGCATAGAGTTGTCTTTTTCAAGTCTTAGATGGTTCTTGATTCAAGTCTTAGAGAAAATGAGAGGAGAAGGCTTCCTTATATATGAATCTAGGGCACAATCTTCTAGAGAGGCCTACATAGGAGAATTAAATTCCAATTAGACCTATATCCCTAGAAGTGGACCTATATTAAATATAATTTCAAGATTCATTGCTTCGAAGACCGAAACAGTCGACCCAGAAGCGGGAATTAAACCTTTTCGAAGCCCGACATCTGGAAACCCTGGAATCATGAAATCTGGACCTTGGGTCAGAATTGAAGTCAATTCTGACCTAGGTCAGGGTTGAGTTTGAACTTGACCTAGGTCAAGGTTGAGGTTGACCTTGACCCAAAAAGGTTGATTTTGACCCTGAGGTCAAAAGTCTTAGTTTTGCAGTTTAGGGTGCCAGAAATAGGCTGGAGAAAAGTGGGAAATGGAGCAGAACAGGGGGAAATCTAGATCCAAGTCAGAGGCCCATTCAAGGCACTTGACATGACCCCAAACCACTTACTCAGAAGGCTAAACTAGTCTATAATGAAAGTGCTTCCATTTTTTGACTATACAGGTACAAATAGTCTTTTGAAGATGAGTGTATGTGGATGTATGAGTTGTGTTAAGGGATGTCTGTAGTTGAATCAACTCAACTCTCAATGATTCCCATGAAGATTCTAGTAAGTTATTAGTTTCTATGTTGAGGTTGGTATTTTTGGATGTTCAGTGGTGACAATGTTTTAGTATTTGGTTCGGTGAGGCTCTGTATTGTAATATTTTGGTATGTGGACCTATGTGGAATATTTGGGACATTGATACATATCCTCAACTCGGTCATCTACAACACACTACATCACCATGTCAACCAAGAACATGAAGAACACTAACATGCCATTAGAAAATATGAAATTTCAAACACACAAATCCATGCAAACCAACAACATGAATAGAACACGATCTAGAAACACCAACAAGAAACATGAAACACCACTACAACTTTGTCTTTGAATTCATCACCATCTTGAACTAGTCATCGAGAACACCAATAGGAACCTCTGTCAATCAAGAAAAATATCTTTCCAGTCTCCAAATCATGAAAAAATCAAGTTGAGGACACACATCAATGTACCAAGCATTCCACATAGGTCCACATACCAAAATATTGCAATATCAAACCTCACCGAGCCAAATCCTAAAATATTGTCACCACTAAACATCCAAAAATACTAGTCTTAACATAGAAACCAATAGATTACTAAAATCTTCATGTGAACCTCTGAGAGTTTATTTGAATAAACTACATACATCCATTAACACAATTCATATATCAACACACAATGATCTTTAAAACACTATCTGTACTGAACCAAACATATCATTGATCATCAAATCTATCTCAGACAATAGAAATATGTTGATGTCAATGAAAAAACATCAATGTCAGCACATATATGCATAATATTCCAATAATCTCCCCCATTGACATTGATTGCAACATATGATGTGAAAACAATCAATGCACAAAAAAATCAAATCAACAATACTACCAACAATATCCAACATATCTTTCAGAGTCTCTCTGCAATGTTTCATACTAAATCTCTCTTCCTTACCTGAATCTCTCTTCAATACGGAAATTTTCTCTCCCGCTTTGACTTCTACATGACTCCTTGTTTTTCACATGACTATCTCTCCCCCTTTGACATCAATGGAAAAGACACATATATGCACTTAACCATAGAGGCCAAAAATATGAACAAACATCTCTCTCCTCAAATTTGAACACAAAACTTACGAAGCTGACTCACAAAGCAAACTACTCCCCCTAAGTAGTAGCCACCAAAACATCAACCTAGATAAAATATATCTTTGTGAATGCACTAGAATAATGCACACCAATGCACCTTAGGCTGATCAGGAGGGGTAAGCGCTCCTAACTTACCTCTGATATATTTAAAAGTATCCCTAGGAAATGGCTTCCTGAATATATCTACAATTTGTTCCTTAGTAGGCACATACTCCAATCTGAGGCATAATTCTTGGAAGTATTTCATGTTTAAAGCATGTGATTTAGGATCGTGCTATGTCTTAGTCAACATTCATTGGTTTCCATTAAATATTATGTCGTGTATGATTATAATTTTGTAATTTAGGTCCTTGGTTGACCTTGTGAGAACAAGTTGATCAATTGTATAAATGTAATTGTATCCTTTTGTAGATTGTGTACTAAAAGTACCAGATTGTGCAAAGAGGTATGAGTGCAATCTGTAATTGAGGCAAATATCTGATGTGGTAAAGAAAATTACATATATACTTCAATGTAACTAACCCAGACATGTTGAAGATGCTATTATTTAGTTCATGATCTGTGGATTTTTGTCCATGATTATTATAAGGCACTGAGTCTTCCTCAAAGTTGTAGCCCTTATTGTATTTGAGTAGTGATCTCTATGCAGTGTGCCTGAATGCATGTGATTTCCATTTTTATACCTTTAATAGGGTATAGTGTTTTTAATAGAGTACAACATCTTTGTTAGAATTCAAAGAATTTGTAAGCCAAGATCATCTGCATGCAAAATAACCTGTTACAAAAGCAAAGCTTGGAGAAGAAAAAGCTCTGAAAGATAAAATATTCATTCAGAGAGGGAATAAAAAATACAAAGATATCAAACCTTATGAAGGTGATCAAAACCCTAAAAGGGAAACCCTAAAGGGGAAAAATCTAGGTTGCATAATAATAATTTATAAAAGAATTAATCATTATATGCCAAATGTTTAGCTTAAGTGAAATAGAGATAATAAGTGGCTTAATAATTAAATAGATATGATTTAATTAATAAGTGGAATCAATTTATTACTCTAACACCCCCCCTTAAGATAAACTTAGGGATAAGCTAAAAACCTAGAAATAACTACTAAAAGCAGGAAAATGGGTCCTGACAACAAGGCTTGATCAGGTACCCAAGTACAAAAATCTCTGTAAAGAGGAGAAAAGGAGAAAACCCAGTGGGAAAAACCCCTCTCCCAAAAGAGATGAAGCCTAGTGAAGGACTGAAGAAGCCTCCAAACTAGAGAATGTCCCATAAAATAGGAACAGAGAAAGAACATGTACAACACCTCTGAAGCATGAAGCTGCAAACACTGTTGAAAATAACTGTTGGAACCTCCACTATAATAGAACATGATCAGGTAGAGAAGAATTTAAACAAAGCCTGAAGAGATGATCAATCAAACCAAGGAAGCATTAGAACCAAATCCCCCATAATGCTGAGCAAGGAGAGGCATGATAGGTACACTAAAATAGACTGCCAAGAAACACTGCATGATGAAGAGCGTACAAGCAAAAATAAAGGATGGTGTCATGGAAGGAACACTCACTTGACACACATAATGGGGCTAATGTCATGGAAGGAACACTCACTTGACAAATTTATATAGAAAACAAGGCAAACATCAAACCCCCATGGCCGTGGGGCCCGCCCCAATTTTTTTTTAAATAAAAAATATAAAGCTTTTTTTAATATTTTTTTAAAATAAAAAATATAAATTTTTTTTTATGTTTTTTCTTTAATAAGAAAAGACATGTTTTTTTTATAAAAAATAATTTTCTTTTTCTCTGCTCTAATACCATGGTAGAATTCAAAGAATTCATAAGCTAAGATCATCTGCATGCAAAATAACCTGTTACAAAAGCAAAGCTTGGAGACAAAAAGTTCTGAAAGACAAAATATTCATTCAGAGAGGGAATACAAAATAGAAAGAGATCAAACCTTATGAAGGTGATCAAAACCCTAAAAGGGAAACCCTAAAGGGGAAAGATCTAGGTTGCATAATAATAATTAATAAAAGAATTAATTATTATATGCCTAAAGTTTAGCTTAAGTGAAATAGAGATAATAAGTGACTTAATAAATAAATAAATATGATTTAATTAATAAGTGGAATCACTTTATTACTCTAACAATCTTGTGGGTTCATCCCCACCACATTTTTCCCCTTGACCAGGTTTCTACATAAAAAATATTGGTGTTATGTGTTCTTGATGTGTTGTGGATCTTTGCTTTATTGTTCATTAATCAGATTTATAGTTTAAGGATAAAAGTTGGTTAAAGTTTGAAGTGTTGGTCACAACTGATTCACCCCCCCCCCCCACACTCCTAGTTGTGTGTTGCCTTAATTCTATCAAAATCTAGAGGCGAGACAAACACATGGTAGGTTTATAATACCATCCAAGGCTTAACCAAGACATAATTACATTCATTTTAAGTCCAAAAGAAATGTTCCTACATTTATTTTACCCTAATATAAAAAAGGCATGAGAAAACACGATGGTAGATTTGTGCTCAACTTCCACACCAAGTAATGTAAATTAAGCCTAGATTCATTATCACTACAATATTCATTTAAATTTGATCTCAAAGAAAGGTTCAATAAATCATATTATAATTACATTGTAATGGGACTGAAATGTCCCTAAAGTACACATTTGCATTGAATTGAAAAATAACTAAGTACATAAAGGTAAATGCAAGAAGAGGAGAGTCTATTGAGAAACTTGATGCACAAACCTCGATCCTCTAGTACCCAACAATGTTTACTACATCACCCAACTACATAAAACTAAAAAGGTCCACTCTCTGATGGAAGGTGTCATATCCCACCCGAGTTTAAGGGTTTAATAAATAATAAATCATTGCACTAAATAATGAAACTCAAAACAAGGAATTAAAATGTTAAAAAAAAATCCAGTTAAAGGTTAAGGATGACTCAAAAATAGGCAAGATAATATAATAATAATAATCAGTGATGGTGATTAGGGTCCAATACTTAAGGAGGAGAAATTTAAAAAGCATCAAACTTGAATATGAAATAGGATAATTGAGTTTATCTTAAAGGAAACCTCCAATATAAAGTCTCCACCTTTGGGTAAGGGTTTTGATATAATTAAATATATAATTAAACTTGCTTGCTAATTGACTATGTATGGGAAGGTTGCAACCTTTGATGAAAGAGGTGTTATTTGAAAGGTATGAATAAGAGGTGTTTATTGATCATTCAAGGAGGTAGGCATAACATATTTTTCTTGTTGGAAGAGTAGATTTACATTGAATGAGAATAAGGAAATAAATAAAATAAGCACTTGAATTATGAAGGAAAAAATAAGACAAATTAGGGCAAGGAAAGAGAGGGTAGCAATGACCTTTGAGAAAGGAAACAATTTATCATTAAGCTAAAGCCATGATTACTAATAAGATAAAACTCATAAAAGAAACAAATCAAGGATGCACAAAAAATTATCTTGGGAATAAGACTTGATGATTTTTTGAATCAAACCCTAAGAAAGTTATTCTACAACAATCTTTATCTCAAGTGGTTTAGTATTACACATACTAATTGGTATGAAGTATCGGTCTTGATAATAAAAATAAGAGGATCACACACACACACACACAAAAGAGGTAAAATATAGTAAAAGGAATCAAATCAAGATCACTGAGTATCACCCCTATTAAGAGTAGATATAGATGGAAAGAGGAAGAAATAATGGAGATTAGGAATTAAGGGAGGAATGAAAAGGAAAGAAGGAAGTGAATCTTTCAAGGGAAAAGGGTTGTGACTCTTTAGAAGGTGGTAATTATGAAAGTTTGTGACCATTGAAAAGGAAGACATGATCTAGAGGTGTGACCCTCACCCACATTGGAAGCTATAGAGTGGAGAAGGGTTCATTTAAGGAAGATATCCAATAGAGATAATTTATAACTCTCAAAGAGAAGCGATGGAGGGTGGTGACTCAAGCCATATCAAAGGTGGTGACCCTTTCACCAAATAAGTATAAAGGAGATCATTTCAATCATTCAAGGACCGCTTATGAATCTTCACTCATGAATCCATCAAAATAAATCCTTCATTCATCCCTAAATCATTAATCCCTCAAGAAAACAAGAAAACAATCAATCAACAAGATCAGACAAACAATCATCAAATCCACAACAATCATCAAAATATTGGGATAAAGAAAACATACAATTCAACAATCAAGCATCACTCTATCATTTATCAACATTCATTCAATTATCATCCACCATAACAACTAACATTATATTGTCACTCTTCAATCATATTGTCGTGGGATCAAATTTGTTTCCACACAATCTCGAGTTAATGAGGGGGTTAGTAGCACTAATTTGCAATGGGGAGAAATCAATCAAAAAAATACTAAGAATGAAACTATGAACAACAAAATAACAAGCAATAAAGGAGGCATGCAAATGAATGCAAACCATCAAGGCTCAAATCTTCTACTGTTTCTCTCTACTCAATCTGAAACATTGTTTGTGTGATGCTCAGTATTGGTGTGGGCAACGTCTATGAATTGGGAGCATCGAGAATATGAAATTGAACATGTGATAGAAAGAAGGATTGATTCTTGAACCAATCTGACAGAGTAATGGTGCATGTGAGCTTGAAATCCTAGATCTTTTATCGCAAGAAGGCTTGATGCTTGAACCAATCTGACAGAGTAATGGCGCACGTGAGCTTGAAATCCTGGATCCTTCAAATGGTTATGAAGGGTTGATTATATAGAATATGAGAATGATATGAACGGTTTGAGATCAATCGCAGAGATAGGAGGATGAATGGTTGAGATCAAAGGGAACTAGAGAAGCCATTAGTAAACTCCACCTCCTCAACTAGGAGAGAGGAGATCAAGTTTGGTTAACTGAACAACTAATTATGAGTTACCTTTAGAAATGAAGAGGTAATTTGGAATTACCTTTTTGAACTGAAGAGGTGGGTGGAGTAACCGATGTAATCAGAGATCTGATTAAGAGTTATCTTTTTGAACACCAAGAAAGGATTTAATTGAATATTTAATTCATTTTTATAATTAAAGTATTCAACATGTGAGAAAATTAAATTCTTTTTGGTTTTAGAATTGAATTATTGAATGAAATTAAATTAATTTAATTAGAAGAAGTAATTAATAATTTTACATATTTAAATTTAAACTTTAGGAAATTGAATTTAATTAATTAATGAAGATTAATCAATTAAGGTTAATTAATTAAATTAATTAATTATTTAATTAATTTTGGGGATTTGTTTAGATGATTTGGAGAATGAATTTAGACAAAAATAGATGATAAATTAATGATTAAAAACCCATTGATTAATAGATGAAAGTTAGTGTTTTTAATGTAAAGTCGCAAGTATGTCTATTTTAGGATGTCTACATTTGCTCCTCTTTGATGCATTGTGGCTTGTCACATTGTGTCAAAGATTATCTATTTTGATCATGCCCCAACTTGCCTTGGCAATAGAAAGTGTATTTATGCCCCCTCAACAAATTTGAGCGAAAATTCATGACATAAGCGTTAATTTGTTGAAATTTCAAATTGTTAATCTGGGTATCTGATTGTTTGTGAAAATACTTGAATATGCTCCTGATATGGATTGTCAAAGTTACCGGGGTCCGAGATGATAAATTGAGGTCCTGGAGGAATTAGGGTTTTTTGGAACCCTTATAAATAGCTTGGAGAGCCTTTCATTTGTCACTTTACACTCTTGGAGCTCTGATAAACTGGTGAGTTTTGTTCAAAATTTCCTTTGCTTTCTTTGTTGTTTTCGAGCTATGGTGTGCCTTCCTAGAGTCACACACATTTCTGATCAGGTCTAGACCTTTCGTTATCCAAGTGGCGCAGGGTGTCTGGTTAGTAGTTATGTCCTTGTGTAATTAATGCTTGCATTTATTGCATTTTTAAAAAATTTCTTTTTTCAATTTTTTTCCATGTTGCCACGATCGGGCGCGATTTTGCCATATTTTCGGTTTAGTTACCGCAATTGCCGATTGCATTTTGTAATTGATAAGAGTGCCACAAATGTCGGGTTGATTACCGCATTTGCTGGAAAAATGCTACAATTGCTTGTTGTATATCGCAATTGGTATAAAAGTGCCGCATTTGTATTAGAAATGCCTCAATCACTCTGTTTGTACTTTATAGGATGCACTTGTACTTATTTGATACTCTTGTTTCTGACCTATTACTATTGATTGGCTTTTCTGATGTTGTGCAGTACATCAAGACTATTCTACATTGCCTGGAGTCTAGACTTGTCGAGTTAGTATACTGTTTCCAGTTGTCTAAGGTAGAGAGGGATGTTTTGAGACATATTAGGTTATACTGGATATGCTATATTCCTAAGATCATGACCAATAGGGATCTAATCTCTGCTCTCTTAGAGAGATGGTATTTTGATACATGTACCTTCCAATTACCGACTGGAGAGTGTACTATCACTTTGGAGGATGTCTATCGCATCCTTCAGTTTCCCATCTAGGGAGCCCTTGTAGAGTATGATTGAGACCTTGGTATTAATTCTTTGTCTGAGCTATCTGGTCTGCCCCAAGATTAGCTTGGCATGTCTGACCCTTATGATATCCCATGTTCTAGGTTTGGCATGGTTTTAGACAGGTTATCTACTTTGTTAGGTAGTCTGATATGTGGTATTCTATGTCCTGATCGTCGACATCATGGTTTTTCTATTGGTTTCGGTTCTGCTCTTGAGGGTATGGTCAGAGATCATACTATATATACCTGGGGTCCCTGTATGTTGGCCCATATGTACTTCCATAATTTTTATGAATCTTACCTTAGTGGTAAGTCTCTGGGATGTGGGGCTACTCTCTTGCAAATATGGGCATGGGAGCATATTGTGGTTTGTAGGCTTGTAGGTGCCCATGATCTTCCTCCGGGGAGAACATGTGTATTTATGTATGACAAAGCTATTTTCAAGTCCCATATGGGACATTTGATGTATTGGTGGCATCAGTTGGATATGATGTCGTACTTTATCTGCAGACTTTATAGACATTGTCTTCTATGGGATGGGGATGATGCACACCTTCCCTTCTGTCAAAAAAGGAGATTTTTTATTGGATGTGTTAGCTGCCATGTTCATATGATTGATTTCCACAACACCGACAAGGTGTTACGTTAGTTCGGTGAGAGGTAGGATGTCTCTGATTCATATGCTTACTTTTCTCATCGATTGAGGGATATTAATCTTTGGGGTGCTATCATTTCTCTAGATATTGCGAGGACAAAGTTCATGGGTCTTCTTCCTATTGCATGGATGTGGTAATCAGCCACTGTGGATGCAGGTATATGTTTTGATTTTACCATGCTTGATTTTATCTCTCTTGTCTTGCTCTCTTAGAAGTAGACATATTTGATTAGTCACTTATGCTTATCATCCATGTGATATTGATGTTTGAGCTTGTTCTCTTTGTAGGTACTACCCTATAGTATGATGTATGGTGGCAGTAGTCTTGACCTGTTTCTCTGACTGATGTGTCTCATCCTATAGTTGGGACCATTATGAGCAGGTGTCGACAAAGATAGAGAGGAGGGAGAGATGGAGGATGAGATAGAGGGAGGGATGAAGGACGAGATGGTGGGAGGGTTGGAGGGAGGGATGGAGGACGAGATTGTGGGAGGGCTAGAGGTAGGGATGAAGGTCAAGTTGGTGGCTAGGATGGAGGAAAGGGTAGAGATGATGGAGATGATGGAGATGATCCTGGGCTTGGTAGTGTTGGTGGGAAGGTGAGGACGAGGGGTGTTCATGGCATTGGCACGCGGATTGGGATGGGTGCCTTCCTAGAGGAGGAGGAGGCACCCCAGTTGGTTAGGAGAGTGCATCCTCAAACAATTTTTGTGTTATCAGAGAGGGAGGAGGAGAGGGTAGTGGTGGAGGATGTGGATATTGGAGATGTGGACATTGAGGAGGTGGGTACAAGCTCATCCACTAGGAGCAGCAATACTAGTAGCAGTACAAGCAACAGTGAGAGAAGTGAGGAGGGGTTGGGGGATATGGATGAGGAGGGGGATATGGATGTTTCTATGGGTGGGGTGGATGATGATCCCTCAGAGATGCAGAGACTGACCCAACAGATATCTGATTCGCATGCTAGGTTGGCTACTTCTAATGCGTGAGGTACTACTTTGGAGAGTAGGGTTAAAACAACAGAGGCTAGGGCTACTGCAGCTGAGGTCGGGGAGAGATAGTCTTGAGAAGATGTGAGGGCTTATCTGGATAGTGTACAAGAATTATCATTGAGGGATGCCCATAATCGGCTTTAGATATCAGTTTGGGAGTCTGGGAGAGAGATTGAGTACTCATGTTGACATTATGAGGCAGTTGTTACTTCTGCATAGCGAGTACCAAGCTATACAACATCACAATGGTCTAGTAGGGCTTAGATATCTCATAGCAGTGGGATTGGAGCTCCTGGTCCATAGCAGAGGACTACACCTGATATGCCACCCCCTCATCCACCTAGCGTCAAGGGTGGGGGTAGTTCATGTTGATCTGCTTAGTGTCCATTTTGTATCATGTTGTACCATTTTTGTAGTGATGTTCCATTGATATATTATGATGGTGTACTGATGATTGTATCTTGATATACTGATATTTATTGACATACATGTTGATCACCTTATTTTTGTTCAGACTTGCAACTGTTCATTGTATCAGATATTTTGAGATCTATATGAGATGCAGCTTATGATTCTATATGATGTGCAATTTTTACTTGCTATATGTATGATTCTACATGATTATGATGAAATGTATGCAATGTGATTCTATAAATGTAGACTGTTAGATCTATGTTTTACTTTCTTAAGATACTAACATATGTATGCATGATGGTGATTTTGAAATGTATTTTTATATGATTGTGTTATATGGATGCAGTTGTTTATGATTACCATGAATTCTCATTGCTTGTTTTCTTATGAAAATAAATGAATGAATGCAATCTACCATGCACAAAATATATGAGTGATGCATGTGTTAGTTAGAAGAATGTTAGTGGGAAATGGATCTTTGGGATCGATTGATAGATTTGGACTGATAGAATAGGATGAGTGACCCAAGTCATTGTCGTGTTTGCCAATTTTTTGTCATCATTGCACCTTATTATGAAAATTGAAGAGCATCCAATGCACCCAAATATTTCTCATCTGGATACCACTATGATCTCTTGATAACCAGAAGGAGTAGAGAGATTGAATAGAAAGAGAACCAAATGCACCTAGATATTGACTATCTAGATACCGCTATGTTCCCTAATTTGAAAAGAAAGAGATGCAAATGCACCCAGATATTGACCATCTAGATACCACTATGAACTCTGATTTTGAAAAGAAAGAGAACCAAATGCACCCAGATATTGACCATCTGAATACTATTATGCTCTCTGACCAATCTGAAAAAAGAAAAAAAAAACCAAGATAGAAATCTAATGCACCTAGATACTGACCATTTGGATACTGCTATGATCTCTTGATTTTGAAAAGAAAGAGAAAACCAAGATAGAAATCCAATGCACCTAGATACAGACCATTTGGATACCACTATGATTCTATTAGTAGGAACAAGCAGATAATAGAAAAGGTTTGTTCAATTCTTTCCCAGGGTTAAGCTCAGATCGTGGAACTGAGTGGCTTCCAGATAAGTGACAGCTCCTACCACATTTATCCTAAATCATCATTGCCCCAGAATTGAAATGAAACATTCCACAAACAACAATCATAGAAAATTAGGTCATGATCTATCATAGCTACTCTCCTCACTTGGTGGATCCTGGAGTAGCGTAAGAACATAACTGTTTAAGATAGATTGACATCTGACTGACGACTTACCTAGTCAACATTTTATTGTTCCTTGATTTATCTTGATTGGCTTGATTCTCTATGCTTGATTGTGTATGGTTTCAATAATAGATAACTCATATAAGAATGATTTGTTTGGTTTTGAGCATATCTATCACTGTGTAAGACAATTGATTTGTTGATTGATAGATTGATTGAATTTTATCATTTTGGATAGTTGATAAAGTTGTGTCATATGGGCCTAGTGGTGATTCGCAAAGCTCGTGATTTTGACATTGATTGATTGGCTTGATCGCCAGTTTGCTTGCTGAAATATTGGATAGTTGATAAAGCTATGTCATATGGGCCCAGTGTTAATTCACAAAGCTCATGACTTTGACACTGATTGAGTTTGTTTGATTGCCCATTTTCCTTGTTGGTTTTATTTCTTTGAGATTTTGCAATTGTTTGATTGTTTTTTTATGAAGATTTATTTTTTCTGGACATTTTGATCTTTTTAGGATTTTGTGATGAGTTTTTAGATTTTTAGGGATTTTTTAGGAATTTTAGAATTGCCCCCTAGTCTGGTGGACCAGTACAAACCATGGATAATTGTTTATTCTCAGAGGGGATTGTGCTTCTGGAAATAGCTAGGGTAGCTATCCTTGCATGCGGGGAGCTCAAGCTTTGATCTTTGTCATTGATGGATGGTGAAGTTGGATTTTAACACTTGGCACTTATTTTACAGGTTTTCACCAAGGTACCTACTCAATAGTGCCTATTTTCCAGGTTTTTACTGAGAGAGAAATTTTTTTTCTCTTTACTTTTTTCCTTTTTAAAATTTTTTTTTTTTATTTTAATTTTTGTGGTGTTGCCAAGGCGCCTGTTTGCTAGGTTTTCACAAAGGTAACCTTTTGTATTTTTTGATTTTTTTGGTATTTTATGGATATGTAGATAAGTGCCTTGACCTTTGGAACCTCAAGCGTAGAACCTCTTAAGGTGCATGCTATTGATGTAACCTAGGAGCTGATCTCCTTCTGGTGTTGCCAGTTCTTATGCCCCACTATTGCAAGATGCGATAATGACATAAGGTCCTAGCCAATTAGGCTCAAAATTTCCTAGTTTCACCCTTTCGGCATGGTTCTTTTGATTTTCCATAAGTACAAGATCTCCTACCTCAAAGTTTTGTGGTCTCACCTTCTTGTGATAGTTCCTTCTAAGGCAATTATGATAGCCTTGTAAGTGGTTGAGTGCACTTTGTCTCCTTTCATCTAATAGTTCTAGTTCACTGAGCCTTGGTATTCTGTAGTATTCATCTAAAATGAGGTTCTTAAATGATATTCTTAGGGATGGAATTTCCACTTCGAGGGGTAGGACCACCTTTGATCCATATACTAGTGAGAAAGGAGTGGCTCTTGTAGGTGTTCTCACACTAGTTTTGTATTCCCATATTGCGCGACTAAGCTATAAATGTCAGTCTCGCCATGATTCATTGACTATTTTCTTCAAGATCTTCAGAATGGTTTTGTTTGTTGCTTTAGCTTGACCATTCCCTTGTCGATAGTAGAAGGAAGAGAAACCTTGTTTAATTTGGAACTTATCACAAAGATCTTCAACATCTTGATTTTGAAAAGGTGTACCATGATCTGTTAGTATGGTTTGAGGGATTCCATACCAAAAGATGATGTTGTTGAGTATGAACATGGAGATTTGCTTTCCAGTGGTGTAGGTGAGAGGAATAGCTTCCAACCATTTAGTGAAATACTATGTTGCTATAATGATGTACTTATGTCCATTAGATGAAGTTGGTGTAATCTTACCCACTAGGTTATATCCCCACATATAAAATGGCCATGGTGAAGTGATAGGATTGAGTTCTTAGGCTGGTGCATGGATGAGGTCTCCATGAATTTGATATTTCCTACACCTTTGTACACACTTGTTTGCATCTATCTCTACTGTGGGCTAGTAGTATCCTATTCGGATGATCTTCTTTGTTAAGTTATTGCCACCTGCATGGGTTCCAAAAATTCCTTCATATACCTCGTACAAATCTCTCTAGGATTCTATGGAAGTGAGACGTTGTAAAAGTGTTCCATCTAGACTTCTTCTATATAGCATACTAGAAAGAAGGGTGTACCTAGAGGCTTGGTAGATGAGGGACTTCTTTTGGTTCCTAGACAAGTTGGGAGGTAGGAAACTACTTTGGAGGTAATTATACATGTCATGGTACCATGGGGTTTCAAGACCAACAAGGACACACACTAATTTTGTGATTGGTGCTTGATGTGCTGGTATCATGAGTTGCTCTACCAAAAACTGGAATCTGGTCTCGTTTCTTGGCATGTCAATCAAGGATTCTATGGTGGCCATCGCATCTGCTATTTTTTTTTGAACTCTTGGTACTTTCTCAAATACGATGAAATGGGATGATGTGCACATCATGTCCATCTGCTCTCTGTATGGGATTAACTTCTCATCTTTTGTCATATAATTATTGTTTACTTGGCTAATGACCAACAGTGAATCTCCATAGACTTTGAGGTTTTTGATTCTCCATTGTATAGCCATCTTTACTCCAATGACTAGAGCTTCATACTCAGCTATGTTGTTTGTGCATGGAAATTTGAGCCTGAAAGATTTCAGAATTCCATCATTGTTTGGAATGATGAGCACTATCCCTGCTCTTGCACCATGGTTCGTGCATGACCCATCAAAGTATAGTTTTCATATCTCTATTGCTAGTTGTACTGTAAGAATGGAATCATTTGGAAAGTTAGAGACTGTAGGCCGATGATCCTGTAGGGGTGCCTTTGTTAGTTGGTCTGCAATTACTTTCCCTTTGATAGATTTTATGTCCACGTAATCTATATCAAATTCACTTAAGATCATCACCCACTTTGTGAGCCGTCCGGTGAGTGCTTCTTTTCTCAGTAAATACTTCAAGGGATCAATGTGTGCTATCAACTTGGTTTGATGGTTTAACATGTAATGTCTCAGCTTTTGGGAAGCAAAGACTTCTGTGAGGCATGATTTTTCAATTGGTGAATAGTTGAGCTCATAACCTACCAAGGTTCTACTGAGATAGTAGAAAACTCTCTCTTTGCCTTGGTCATCATGTTGTACTAAGAGAACTCCTACCATTGACTCAGTTGTTGAGATGCATAGAAGTAATGGCCTTCCTTGAATGGGTGGCACCAATATTGGAAACTTCAGTAGATAATCCTTGAATATTTGTAATGCTTTCTTTCTTTGTTCTATCCATATGAATGTCACATCCTTGTGTAGTAGATGCTGGAATGGATGACACTTGTCTACTAATTGGGCTATGAAATTCCTTATGGATTGAAGTCTTCCTTGCAATCATCTTAGTTTCCTTAGATTAGTCGGTAGTGGCATGTCAAGGATAGCCTTGACCTTTTCTGGATCTACCTCAATGCCTTGATGTGACACAATGAATCCCAAGAGCTTTCCTACATTATATCAAATATGGGTCCTAACACTTGTAGATGATCATTTCAGAGCATTGACTTGGAAAGTATGTCATCAACATTGTCTTTCATTGTTTTTTGAATGAGGTCATGGAAGATTGTGGTCATAGCCCTTTGATATGTTGCTCCTACATTTTTAAGGCCAAATGCATGACATTCCAACAGTAAGTTCCCCAAGCACATGTAAATGCAGTCTTGAGTTGTTCCTTTGGTGCAATCCTTATTTAGTTATATCTTGAGAAGTCGTCCATGAGTGATAGCATCTTATGTCCTGCTATGAGATTTACTATCATGTCAATATTTGGTAAAGGAAAGTCGTCAATGGGACAAGCTTTGTTTAGATCTCTAAAATTTGTGCAAATGTGGATCTAACCACTATGATTGGTTACTGGTACTAGATTAGATATCCATTCTACACATGAGATTGGTCATATAAATCCAGCATCTATGATTTTCTTCAACTCTGCTTTGACTAGTAATGCAACATGTGGATGCATCTTTCACAACTTTTTCTTGACAAGTTTAGCGTTTGGTAACAATGGTAAGTGATGCAACAAAAGCTCCAGATCTAGGTCTAGAATGTCTGAGTAGGACCATACAAAGTTGATTTTCCTTTCTTTGAAGAAGTTGATGAACTACTCTTGTTCCTCTGGAGTGAGTGATTTTTCCAAGTAGATATTCTTTGGGTTCTTTTCATCACCTAGGTTGACTTCTTCCATTTCGTTAGCTAGCAATGATGGATTTTCCTCTGTCAAGGGGAGGCGGTCCTACTTTCCATATTCTAGTGATTCGGTGAGGTTTTCACTAGAAGATATGTCTTTTATTGTTTTTTTGTCAATTTTTGTGTCAGAAAGCGCCTTGCAGTTTTCACTGACTGACTATTCTTTTTTCCTTTTTATTTTTATTTTTTGACTAGAAAGAGGAGCTTCCTCCCTAAAATATGTTGATCTATCCAGGTCAATAGAGAAACCTTCCTTGTGGTCCCCTGATGGCATTCCTTCTCTGAGTCCCATGAAGTCTCTAATAGCCTCATCATTTTCAAAGAGATCTATATAAGGTTGTCCTTGTTGATCCCATTCTATCAGTTCTGGGTTTACTAGACAAATGTCCTCATGGTGGGATGACTCTATTTGGTTAAATGGGACAACGGTGATGGTTCTGACGAACCAAGAGTGTGATGTGGACGTACCACCTAGGGAATTAGCATCGACATGTTTATCAATGCATGGATGGTCCTCTATGGTTAATTGGTCAAACATATCCTCAAGGTGTATAATGCTGACTGACCGAGGGGAATAGTCTGGGATTGATTATTCAGAATTGTGGAGGGATCTCCACTCATACTCATGGAAATTAGTTGTACTAGAATTATCATCAGATGTCTCACTTTCCTTATCATCTTGGATAGCTTGGTTAAGGGTTAATCAGGAATAAGAGGTTCCCACTTCAGATGGCAATAATTGTTGGAGTATATTGTTGATTAAAGCATGTTCCAGGTTTTTCCCTTGGTGTAACTCTACTACCTATTCTTGATTAATGGATATGTCTTGGGTGGCAGGACTAGTTTTGTTTTTCCCATAGCCTAACCCTCTCTTATTTCTTTGGGTTGGGAGTAAAGACAATTCCATTAAACCTTGATGTCTTTCCCCCATAGCAGTCGTACTATCATACCCAAAATTTTGAAGCATTTTGTAGCCGGCTCCATATGTTGACATGAGTATGGGTGCTTGAAGTGTGTCTTGTGGGTCTTGATACAACCATGTGTTAATATCTGGATCAAAAGGGTTCTCTTCTGCAATGTCTCCCCACTTGAAAAAGGTGGTGGGTGGACATCTAAACATAACAGGTTTCAGGGTTTCAGTTGTGGACACTGGTCATGGCATGTCGTATGACCTTGGGATTTAAGGCATATTGGTGATAGTAAAAGCTTCCTCATAGTTGTAATCACCACATCCTTTAACATGAATAGATAACTTCCCCTCTCTTCTTGTGAAATCCTTGGGAATTCAATTCGAGGTAGAAGGGATTCTTGCCTCTTGGTTTGAAGGAACTTGGTTGTTAGTATTTCTTTTGATGATGTTACAGTATTGGAATGGGTTTGGATCTCCTTTAATAATGATTTCTTCCCCCTAGTATGGGAACTTGATGCACTGATGATATGTGGAGGGTAAAACTTGCATCTTATGGATCCATGGTCTTTCCAGTTACATGTTATATCCCAACTCTAGGTCTAGGATTTGGAACGGGGTGTTCTTAGTGACGGGACCTATTCGTACTAGTAGTATGATAATACCTTTGGAAGACCTTTCTTCTTCATCAAAAGCCTTGATAATGATTCTCCTTTTGATATCAATGCTGGATTTAGAGTAGCCTAAGTGCTTGATTAATTTTAAAGTACATATGTTTAATTCGCCTCCACCATCAACGAGGACTCTATGGATTGCATGTTTGTGAACTTAGATGAGCAAGTGCAAGGGATCATTGTGCAGAGGCTTATGTGGTGGCACATCATGGTCTATGAAGGTTGCATGCTTATTGTTAGCTATGTGTTTCACCATTGTTTGGAAGCTTTCTGGAGTTGTGTCCCTTGGGATAGTTGCATTTTGGAGTGCTTGGTCAAGAGCTTTCTTGTGTTGCAGGGATATGCGCAAAAAGGTCAAACATGGATATCTGGGTAGGCATGCGCTTTAGCTGATCCATGAGGCTTGTCTATGGATCAAAGGTTGTAGGAGAATTAACTGGTATAGCATATTTGGAAGGCACTCCTTGCAAGACAACTTTGGTATGGGGCATGGTGACAACACATTTAGCACCTGGGTCTTTGATTGTAATAGTAGCCACACAACTATCTAAAGGGTTTATGTAGTTGATGGTGTTATCCATATTGGCACAGGTGTATTTTACTTGTTTTGAGTATCCACCAGACCTGGAGGATTTCCCTTTTTTGTGATCATGGAATGTGTCATTGAAGATCGTATGATTAGTGGTGCCTTTTGTTTGGGCATTGGTGACATCGATGACCCCTCTATCAATCAGACCTTGGATGGCATTTTTAAATCGATAATAGTTGGGTGTTTTGTGTCCCTTTACTCGATGAAATTCCTAGAAATCATTATCATTGTACCACTTTGGTTTGATAGCACCATGTTTGTATTCTCTGATTTCAGGCAGAGTGATATTGTTGGATTGTATCAGCTTTCTTAGGGCTGATTCTATCAACTCCCCCAATGGTGTGTAATCTCATTTTGGAAATGGAAACCATTGTGGGCATTGTGTAGGTGTTTGATTGTTTGACACAACAACCTCTTGGAAAAGGGGTGGTTGGTTTTGAGTGTATGCTTGTTGAGTGGGCACCATGGGTTTTTGGTTGGTCATAGGTGCTCCTTGCAGTGACACTTTTGGTTGGGCGTAGTTGATCGTCTTTATATCAATGACACCATCACTAGTGACATTTTTGTTTTTGTTCCACCATTTAGCTTTATCCATTGTAGTTTTTTTTTGTTTGTATGGGTAGGATATGCAAGGATACCTCGTTTGACTAGGTTTTTCTCACAGTGAACTTCTCGTTCGATGAGTTTCTTAAAGTTTGGAGCCAGCAATAATTCTGTAGTAAATGACATATCTGGGATTAGATTATCAATGAACATGACTATGAGGTATTTCTAAGGTATGTCATACATGATTATATTTGTAGCGTTCCTCCACCTTTGTAGAAATTTCACAATGGATTCTCCATCTTTATGTTTGATGTCGCAGAGGTCCTTGATGCTAACCTTGCGCTTGATGTTATCATGGAAGGGAGAAATGAATTTTTTGGCCAACTCTCCCTAAGAAAAAATGTCGTGGGGTAAGTGTGAGAACCATTCCATTTCTTGTCCTACTAAAATTAATGGGAAAATTCACAGTAGATATGTCTCATCATGTGCAACCTCGATGCAACTAGCAAATAATTCTTGGATAAGTTCAACAGGGTTGGTGTTGCCCCTATACTTGTCAAATTTGGGTACCAAGAAATGAGTTGGAAATGGGGAAATGTGCAATGAATGATCGAAGGGGTATGGATACAAATCCTCTATGGGGTAGGACTTGGTTTTCCCTTAATTCTGCATCTCCATCATCTAGGTTTGAAGACTCTACGCTTTCTAGATTAACATGTTTGTCTGAGATTCAGATATATTGGCGGCATTGAATTTCTGTGTCATTGTAGGTATGAGGTTGCGCCTCTGTGTCTGTTGAGTTGGGACATACGATCTAGCCCTTGGGACTTGATATTGGTTCCCCAACATGTGATTCTGATACTGGGGCATTTGATTGGTCCAAGATTGTTTTTGTTGTGTTTGTTGTTGGGGTTGTTGGGGTTTTTGTGGTCCCTGTAAGAGCAAAGGTGTAACCTTGGGTGGGCATTGACTAAAAGTTAGACCCATGGAGATGGATCCCTGTGGGAGTGAGGTATTGAGCCCAAGGCTAGCAGGGATAGACTGTAGTAGTGGAACAGTCACAAAATGGTTGTTTCTTGTTGGCGGAATTGAGGACATAGAATGAGAGCTTGATGATAAAGGCCATGAGGCCGAGGGTTGAGGAACACTAGTGACCATGGGTGCACTTAGTTGGGAGCCTATCATTCTTTTCATGGATGATGTGCTAGCTTGATTTGCAGAGCTAGTCTGATTGGACACAGTCTATGCTGATGTCATTGTCATCAAAGATGGAAATATTGGAGATATCACAGGTTCTATTTGAAAGGGTTGATTAGTGTTTTGACTTGAAAGAGGGTTCTCGGGCCATATGGTTGGAACATTAAATTCAATGGGGAGTTTGACTCCCTTCTTAATCAACATGGCTAAGAAATGTTTAGGATTTCTCTCTACAACAACGTCAACAACCTGTGTGGAATAGGCGTCTTGCTCTATGTCTTTGAGCTCCTCCTCTATGACATCGTGGAACAATGTTGGTCTACAGGGATTCTCAATGAAAAGAGAAGGATTAGTATTTATGAAGAGGTCATCCTCTTGCTCTTGTTCCCAAGGGGGAAATAGGTTAATATAAGACATAGTGTTGTCCAAATTTTGTGACTAAAACAAGTGATATAAAGCAAACAGAAAAGGATAACCTTTCTAGGAGAGTCCGGATTATGTTTGGACAAGGGTAATTCTAAGGACAGATGCTGATTTATCTTGATCTCAAAGACTTGGTGATGTAAGAATAAGATTCTTGACTATTGCCTGGGACAAAGTCACTGATAGAGATATGATGATTTTGAGTTAATGGGATCAAGATATTTTGAGTTTGAACTTTTGAACTAACAATGTTTGGATAATAATCGTGCTTTCAAAGAATAGATGATCTTTAAAGTTTATAGATTCACACAATGTTCTTTGTGTTTTTTTGGGATAGACAGTGATCTTTTACACAGAATGAGGAATATTGTCAAGGTTTGAGGAAACAACAGGTGTTTAAAGTCTCTAGTTAAGTGCGGAAAACTTCCACCGATTGTGGTAAAGTGACAGGTCAATTGCGGTAATAGCAAGGTCAAATGTGACAATAAACATGACGATTACGGTATAATTTTGTCAATTGCAGCAAGATACAAGAAATTTTGGCAAAGGTGAGATAGTCTGGAAAATGATCTCAATTTGGCTTATCTGTCTGATAAAATTGATTTAAGGAACAAGCCTTTGGATTTGCAGAATAGGTTTGATGTTGACACCCTAGACTTTAACACGTTGGACTCGTTTTGACTGTTTTGATATTTTTTTTGCATTTTTGGAGACTAGTCAAAGAACAAGCACAATGGACAATGTGTTTTTTAATCTAGCACAAGTTTTGATACAAGGACAAACAGATTAATCTAAGGAAAATTTGGCTTTCAAATATAATTTTATAGGCCCAATTCTTGAATGTTCATTATCTCACACAACAAGTGTCACACTACTAGGACATGAAGGTCCACGACATAGGCGCCTGTGTTTTTGTCATTGCCAGATATTATTGCTGTGCTAGTGAAGATCTCTTTCACTAACACAATACCCTAGAACACATATGTTGGGAATCTTGGGGGGAAATTCTGCAACCCCTTACACTATAATAGGTATTTGTTCAAAGGTGAATCAGGTTGGCCTCTATTTTAACAAGGTTGTAGTAGGGTCTGTGGCATCTATCCAATCGATTTGTACATGTGTGACTCACTTAAGAGCCTAGTTGACCATGCTGGCTACTTAGGGATATTCACTCGGTCCAAGCTATCATCAACACACCTCGCCTGAGCTTGGCTAGATATAAAATGAAACTTTGGTTTGCGTCTCGTTTATATATCAATCGAAAGGATTACTGGTTTAAGGTCATTCTTCGAGGAAGAAGTGCATTCCCCAGACAGGTCTTTCTAAAAATTATAAAGGTTTTTAATCTAACAAATTGTGCAAGTATACCAAGGACTCAAGACACAAGGTTAATCATTTAAACCCAAAATATTGAAATGTGAACTAAGCTAATCACACATACAAGCACAAGTGTTCAATTTAAAGCCCAAAGTAGGTGACGATTTGCTTGTTCAATTTTAATGCACCAAATTGAAAGATTGTTTTCCTTTGTTCAATTTTTAACCACCATGTCAATTTTAAGCACCAATTTAGAAATGTGAGGCTCAAGATGTTTTGGCATACAATATTCTTTTTAAGCACTAAAATAACAAATGAGTTAATTTTAGTTGCTTTGTTAAACTTTCCTTCACCTCAAGCTATCAAAAAATGTGATTAGTACCAAAAAAAATCTAATTGAGAATTGTAGAATAACCAGCAACCCCAGAATTGTTAAGACCGCTAAGACTAATTGTGACCTTGTACTTAGCTATGAAATGCTTGATAGAATCTAGATATATTTGTTGTTAGCTTTGCTTTGGTCTTCCGATGTGATGGCTAAGATGGCTCTCTATTGTGTTTGGTAATTTGTGGTCCTTCTTATGGCTTCTCTTTGTGATCTAGCACCTACGATGTGTCTAATTACCCTTTTAGCCATTTGTCATTGGTCAATCCTACACAGAGACCAAGAAAATAATTAGATTTTAACACAAAAATAATGAATTTGAATCAGATAAGCAATAATTCTGTTGATTGCGGTAATTGTCTTTCGATTACGGTATTCTGTCAGATGCGGCAAGATGTTGTCAATTGCAGCAAAGCACTTTTAACTATGGAAAGATGTTGTCGATTATGGCACGGATTGGTCAATTGTGGCAAACTCTATGCAATTGTGACAAGATGGAATCAATTTCTGTACAGATCAGTTGATTGCGGCATAGAGAAAGAAAATGTTGGAATTAATGGGAAGTAGTACTGAGAGGGGAAGGGTGAATCAGTACCTCTAAAAATTTTAGCACCTTGCACAATTTATCATTACTAATCATTCAATTCTAATTTTACCAACCATTACTGTTATTCTTTCTTATGCATCTAATGTTTGTCCACAATCTTTAATAGTTTGTAATCATTCATAGAAACATTCATGAAATTGACAAATACATAACACAAGATATGGTATCGTAGAAAAATCTTTTTATGAAGTAAAAACTACGGTGGGGATGACACCCACAAAAAATCACTATCTGCAGAATGGAAGGGAGCCGGTTAAGGCTTACAATTTGATCACTTCTGATGATCTCCCCTGTTAAGAGTATTAAGGTGGAGACCTGTTAAGATCTACTTTGTTAAGAGCTTTAGCAACACTGATTTAAGTGTGCACTCTATAATGAGATTTACAATAGGACGGTTAAGCCCACCTTTCTTGAAAGGATTTTATTAGTGTACTACACTTGTTAGAATGAGTACAAATGTTGACCTGACTGTATGCAATCTACTATTTCTAATTTAAAGATCCATTAAAGCCTTTACAATAATAATATCACCTTAAGTGATTGATGAATACCTTTTCTCTGCTTGTCGGTAGCCTCTGTTTTGTTCTTGAAAACTGATTTGATTCTGTTTGTTTTCTTGTGCATGAATTCTCTGTCTGGTCTTTAGTTTCTCTTCGTGGCTACTATTTTCATTGAACAACAAAAATTCTCAATGGATTGAGCACCTATTTATACAAGTATTTGACCTATCTTGGAATTCATGATTTATAATGTTAACTCTCAGATCCAAGGTTTACAACTTGACCTTGATCTTTAGTTTGCATGTTTTAAAATAGTAAAACTAATTAAAACAATAACAATTATAGTTCTTCCTCTGCACATAATGGATTTAAAATCAAATCAAGAAGTTATAAATACAACTACCGTGATTTATTTGACGTGGAAAGTCAGATACACTTTTTGCGGGATGTAACTAACTGTCAGTTCTTGGTTGTCGATTTGAACTTGCAGCCTGTCGATGTTCCTTGATTGAACTATTCATTGGGTTCCCTGTATCTGTCAGGTTCCTCTCTTTTTTGTACTATCAGGTAGCACTATTGTTACTCATTAGGTACCGTTTACCTTTTTGTCATCGGGTAACACTTAACAATGTTTGTCGGGTAACATTGGCATCAGATAGTGTTGTGCCCTGTCTGTCGGTGTAGAGTAAACCGATGGTGCAGATCATGTTTTTCTCTAAGTATACTAATGGAAAACTATAATTCCTTCAATCTCCCCCTTTGACATTAGTATCAAAAACTGATATGTGCATAATCCTGAAATTATTACACCATGTTTATATCCTTGTTGTAATATGACTCCCCCTTACTGTGTGTATCAGTATAGTGTATGTATATGTACATGTATACTATTTATTCTTTGAGTGTATATTATTTCCTAGTTCTTCCACTATACATATGATTTCCTCCTTTAACTGAGGTGATGTACATATCAAATTCCCCCTTTCTTTGATACTGATGACAAAAATGTACAACTTACAATATGCCAAAATTGTGACAAAAATGTGTAACTTACAATGTGTCAAATACATTAGAATGGGTAATTTTGATATCTTCCATTAGTTTCTCCCAATGTTCTCTCAATTGTTCTAGGGCCATGTGTTGCAGCTCTAGTCTGGCGTGCATATCATAAATACTGTCTAGGACAGACATTTTAGGGGTGGCAATTAGAGTACTTGCATGTTTCATATTTTTTTGCAAGAGTGTAAGTGTCAGTAAGAGCTTAACTTGGAGCTCATTGACCTCATCTCTATACTTCATCTCTACAAACTAAATGTCCTATCTTTGTTTCCTAGCCTGTATGATTTTCTGATTGTGCAATTTAAGTGCTTCTTTGGTGGTGGCTAGATTTTGTGCACTGGACTGAAGATCAACATCTATTTTTTCTATCTTGTCGGTATACTCCTTAGTGAGTTGATCTAAAGTGCACAGTTTATTTATTAAAGTAATAGCTTCTGATAAAATTGGGTCAATCGTACTTACCAATTCAGATAGCTTGACATTTTTCAATGCAACTTCCTAGCTTATCTTCTCTTCTAGCTTGAAATCATACTTTTTTTCAAGTCTCTCTTCCATTTTCTTCTCAACATTAGTATTCTAAGATGTTATTGCATCTATGAGTATGACCAGTTGATCAATAATTGGAGCTTGTTGATCGATATCTATGTCTGGTACAATTTGTTGAAGTATCTCCCTTGCTACTTCTAGTACCTTCGCAACTTTTGCTGCTCTCTTCATCTTGTCTTGAATGGCTTTTCTCTCACAAAGCTTTGCATATTTTTTCAATGTTTTTGGATCCAATGTTCTTGGATCATAGACTGGAATCTCAATGATTTCATCTAGAGTTACTAGATTTTTATTCTTTCCTTTCTTCTTTGAGATTTGAGGGGATGCAAATGTATGAACTACTATAGCTAGTTCATTTGTTTGCTCTGAATTGCTTGGGGAAGGTTTTGTTGATGATGTATCTTGTGTTTTCTTCTCTATGGGAACCTGTCAGTTATGTGAAGACGTCTCTTCATTAACCTTGGGTGTTTCTACAAAATATGCTCTAGATTTCTTTTCAATCTCATCCTTCTTTCCTTCTTCACCTTTCTCTAAAGGCTTGTCCCCTATTTCCTTTTGAGTGTTTTCTTTATTCTGATCAGTAGATGCATTCTTCTGATCATCGGTTGCAGCTTTCTTTGCAGTAGTATCTGTTGTCCCTTTGGCTTCTTCATCACCCTTGTCTTTGGGTGTGCTTGTTTCTTTCTCATTTGATCCCTCATTGCCCTCTAGTATGTTTATTGCCTTCATTAGGACAGGCATGTTACTTTGAGTTGCTGCTTTGGTTTTGTCAGTATTGGTGTCCTGCTCATTGGTTAGTACCTTCTCAATAGTGACATCCTCATCATTTTCTATATCTTGTGCAGGGTCTTGCACTATTGGGTGCATGATTGATGTATCATGCATTTGTTCATCAGCAATGTCAACTATTTTTCCATCTGATGTCTTCAATACTTGATGGCTTTGTTGATCCTTGAGTGTGATAAATATCACATCATCTTTCTTCTTTGGATCATTGTCGAAATCATAGTGAGTGATATCTTGGATATTATCATCCATGCCTGTATCTAAGTTAATAGGATCATCATCACTTTCTTGATTGTCTAGAGCAATATGCTAAGGACTTGCATTATCTATCTTCTCCTCTCTGTAAGGTGTGTTTGTGAGAATTAATTGCTTCTCAACACTTGTTGACTCTGTCGGTAGATCCAAAAGATGTCTCCATTTGGTTTCTGTCATTGAGTCTAGTTCTATAAACTTTCTCTCTAGTACTTTGTAAGCCCTTATTTTGGCTACAAATTTACTTGAGTGTTTATTTAGTACTTCTTGTATTTCTTCAAATTCAGATTCAGGAGGCATCAGTCTCGCAAGAACTCTTTCTCTTGCTTCTCTTTCTATTTTCAAGGCATATGACCACTTTTGGTATACCCTTTTACCTAGCTCTTCAGGTATTTGATTTACAAATTTAGCAGGGGCATACTTGTTTTTAATCATTGATTTTATGACTGCTTCCTATATTTTATTCTGATCCTCTGGATTCAGTGTATCCCACTGCCTGATCTTTTTATCAGTCACTGTACCATGGGTAGCAATTGATTTGGTAGCTTCATCTACCGTTTGGTTTCTGAAGTTCTTCCTTACTACATCTGGCTCATCATCTTTGGTGTCCTCCAAGTTAGCCTGTGTCCTGACAAACCTTTTTCTCTTCTTTGGTGGTGTGGTTTTTATAGGTTTTTGTCTTGTTCTTTTTGTTGGCTTCTTCCTTATATAGGTCCTTACTTGACCTTTCTTAAGTGGTGTGGTATCGGTAGCACCAGTTTGACTTCGTGTTCTTTGCTTCTTTGTAGGAGGTGGAGATGGAGGTGCATCAGATTCAGTAGCCTCTATGTTTGATTTCATTTCTTCTAGCTCTTTATCAATCGTGCCTTGTTCATTGGTTTCCTCTTGTTGATCCTTCTCTTCTTCTAAGACCGATAGAATCTTCTTAAGATTCTTAATCATTTTATCTTTCTTGTTTATAGTCTTCTTGACTTCTAGGCCATGTTTTATCTTAGATTTGGCCTCCTCATATGTACCAAACCTTGGTTGTTTCTTATCAATGGGCTCATTGAGTAGTTCCTCAATTGCACTTTTAGATAGATCAATATTGATCTCATAGTCTAATGGTGATAACCAAGCTATTCTTGGTACAATCGGTTTGATATGTGTGAAGTCTGTGTCTACCATGAAACATATCTCATCTTTGTGCTTTTCAACTAGTTTCTCAGGAATCCTCGTTATTTCCATCATCTTTTCCTTGAAATCAAGGAAGTATGTAGACATGATGGACTCAAATTTGTCTCCTAGTGACTTAATCAGTTCACTAATCTGTTGGGTTACCGGTTTGGTAGAGTCCCATACAACTTTTCCTACTGAAGGAAAGTATTCTTGAAAATAGAAAAATATACACATGATAAGTGATCCAAATTTACATGTGTTTCTCTTTGTAGACCTGATTTTGATCATATTTTCATCAAGTTGTTTTAGTAGGATCTCACACAGATCCATCTGAATTCCTTTTATTACAATCTTGTAAGTTGTGCTTATTGCTCTTGCAGAAATGTTGTTCATTATGCTAGCCTGAAAAATTTTGTAATCAATAACACATGCACCAAATTTTAACTCTTTGTCGGTGATTGTGTTTGCTTTGAGACCTCTGTTGTCTCCTTCTGCATTAGTGAGTTTTGTAACTTCTTTCATGGATGGATGTTTGTGTGCCCTAGGCTTGTTAGTTATCGGATAACTAGTAACAAAATGAAGAACATCCTTTGTTATTTTCTTGGGTTGGTCTAGCCATATTTTTTTTTCATGCATCCTACTCAAGACTAACTTAATCCACTCTATCATGAATTCCCTTGAGAAATGTAGGGCATTGGTTAACCCTTTTACCTCCAAGTGTTTGTGTTCTTCTTTAAGTTTTCCTTCGGCATCACATAGCCTCTTAAAAGCTTCATCCATTTCTAGATCACCTATCTCTGCAATTTTGCAGTGAATGTAAGACCTAACATATTCTATGAGAAAAACCCTAGGGGGAATTTTTGAAAAGGCATTGGCTTCATTGGGTTTCAATGCAATTTCTGGACAGATCTTATATTTGGATTCTTCACATGTACTATTCTTGATTAGTTTCACCACATTACTCTTTTCATTCTTCAACTTAGCAGTTCTTGATGTAGTTGCCATTGTTTTCCAAGTACTTAGGGTTTTCTTGAAATTAGGGCTTTTCTTGACAAAACAGTAATAGAAATATTTTGATGTCTTTGGTACTTACTTCGATTCACAATGGTGATGAAGAATCTATTCCATGTGTGTTGAATCAATCTATAGACACTTCTGCTTTCTGCTTTTTAATCACTTTGATGTCGCTCTACTTTCTCTTCAAATCGTGGGTGAAAAATGAAGTTGTCTCATTGACTATTTATAGAATTTTTGACCTAAGTCTTTGCAATAAATTCTCAACAACTCATCGGGATGAGAAGACGGGTTTCATCGGGATGATGTTTCCAATCATCATCGGTGAAGATATGATGTTTAGGGAAGTTTTTTAACCACTTTGATTTTACCGACGGATATCAGTGTTCTGTCACGACTACTTTTGAACTTTGCCTTTTTACTGATAGTCGTCGGGTTATATTAGCAGTTTACCAGATTTACTTAGAGGACCGACAATTCTTGGTAAGCGTAAACAACTCATTATTGTGTTCACCAATGATTTTGGTAAGTGTTTACCGATGGTGTTGCATTCTTAGATTAGTAACAAGTAAAGTAGTATGCACCTTTGGTTCATGTAGATTTTGTTTATTTATCAATTTATATAATGGAACTAATGCAAAATATAACTTGGTACAATGCAATTCCATACTTGTTCAACTCAAGTGGGGTTAGTGGTGTCACCGAGTCCATTGGATGGGGTGTCACCATTTTCATTACTTGGTCTAGCTTCATCATTGCTTGAAGCTTTTATCCACATTTTGTCTCTTGCCCTTTGTATATCTTCAATGGTGTTACCATTGGGATATGTACTTGTTTCTATCAATCTGTCTTTGCAATCTTTCTTGAGATGACCAACTTTATGAAAGTGTAAGCATGCCATTTTGGGGTTTTACCAGCCTCTAGACCTTTTGGTCCATGCTCTCATGCAGTTTGTAGTGATGTGACCATATCTACCACATGTTGTATAGTTTGTCCAAGTGTTGTAATCCCATACATATTGATTACCGATTCTCTTTGGCTGATAAGGAGCTTCTTTACCATTTGGCTTACATGCTTGCCTTTTCTTTTTCCAGCATTCTTCAGATGTGTGCCCATTCATCTTGCATGTAGGATAGTATTTTTCCATGTAGGTTTCCTTCTTTGGCTTTTCTATCTTACTCTTGCATTCATAAGCCTTATGTCCTTTCTTGTTACATTTATAACTGAATCCTATGAATGAAGATGTAGGTGTAGATTTAGGAGTACCTTTTATTTTACCTCTGCATGCATTTGATGTGTGCCCTTGCTTTCCACAGTGCTTGCATGCTAGTTTTCTTGGTCTTGGATTTTTATAGACATTCTTTGGATTTAATGATTCTCCATTTTCGATAAAGCCTATACCGTTGTTGCTATTGACTCTTCGTTGTCCCTCAAGAAAGTCATTCATTCTTTTATTTCTTTCTTCAGCCTTTCTAATAATCTCATTGTGCTATTGTTGAATTCTAACCTCATGCTTTAGCTTTTAATTTTCTTCTCTTAGTTCACCAATAATCTATATTCTCCCAATGAGTTTCACATTTATTCTATTTGCTTCTTGACTCATAAGGATAATCTAATTTGTGAGATCATGGTGATGCTCAGCATGTCTTTGAATTTCCATTTCCTTTTCCTATAGTTTCTCTAAAATATTCCTTCTATCATCAATAGCAAGTGTTCTCTCTATTTTAGCTTGTCTGGCAGAACTCATCACATCAATCATTCTTACCATCTGGGTCTCTTGACTGATTTGTAGCATCTTTATTTGCTCTGTCAGATGTAGGTTGATCTCTTTTAGATTTGTGATGTTATCTTCTTATGTATCTGATATATTACTTGCATTTGATCCTGAAGATTTAAAGAAGTCTGGAATCTCTTCTTCTTGATAGTCTATTTCATTGTTCCTAGTAGCCATACCTTTTTCTTTCATCCAACAACTCTCTCATCTTGATTCTTTCTTCTTTATACTATTCATAGAACATTTGTATCTCAAGCTTTTTGTTCTCAATTTTTTTATCGAGATTGTACTTCTCCATTGTATGATCATTCCTCTTAAGCCTTTAAGCTTTTCAAGAAGATACTTAGCTCTGATACCAATTGTTGGAATTAATGGGAAGTAGTGCTGAGAGGGGAGGGTGAATCAGTACCTCTAAAACTTTTAGCACCTTACACAATTTATCATTAGTAATCATTGAATTCTAATTTTACCAACCAGTATTGTTATTCTTTCTTATGCATCTAATGTTTGTCCATAATATTTAATAGTTTTCAATCATTCATAGAAACATTCATAAAATTAACAAACACATAACACAAGATATGGTATCGCAGAAAACTCCTATTAGGAAGTAAAAACTGCGGTGGGGATGGCACCCACAAAACTTCACTATCTGCAGAATGGAATGGAGCCGGTTAAGGCTTACAATTTGATCACTTCTGATGATCTACTCTCTTAAGAGTATTAAGGTGGAGACCTATTAAGATCTACTCTGTTAAGATCTTTAGCAACACTGATTTAAGTGTGCACTTAGTAATGAGATTTACAATAGGATGGTTAAGCCCACCTTTCTTGAAAGGATTTCATTAGTGTACTACACTTGTTAGAATAAGTAAAAATGTTGACATGACTGTATGCAATCTACTATTGTTGATTTACAGATCCATTAAAGCCTTTACAATAATAATATCACCTTAAGTGACTGATGAATACCTTTTCTCTACTTTTCAGTAGCCTCTGTTATGTTCTTGAAAATTGATTTGATTCTGCTTGTGTTCTTGTGCATGAATTCTCTATCTGGTCTTTAGTTTCTCTTCGTGGATACTATCTTCATTGAACAACAAAAATTCTCAATGGATTGAGCACCTATTTATACAAGTATTTGACCTATCTTGGAATTCACAATTTACAATGTTAACTCTCAGATCCAAGGTTTACAACTTGACCTTGATCTTTAGTTTGCATGTTTTAAAATAGTAAAAATAATTAAAACAATAACAATTATATTGCTTCCTCCGCACATAATGGATTTAAAATAAAATCAAGAAGTTATAAATATAACTTCAGTGATTTATTTGACGTGGAAAGTTAGATCCACTTTTTGCAGGATGTAACTGACTGTCGATTCTTGGTTGTCAGTTTGAACTTGCAGTCTGTCGGCATTCCTTGATTGAATTGTTCGTCGGGTTCCCTGTATCTGTCAGTTCCTCTCTTTGTTGTATTGTCAGGTAGCACTGTTTTTACTCATCGGGTATCGTTTACCTTTTTGTTATCGGGTAACACTTAACAGTGTTTGTCGAGTAACATTGGCATCAGATAGTGTTGTGCCCTGTCTGTCGGTGTAGAGTAAACCAATGGTGTAAATCATGTTTTTCTATAAGTATACTAATGGAAAAATATAATGCCTTCAGAAAATAGAGCTTGGAATAATGACAGAAAATAATTTTGAAACCCTTAAATTGGTTGCGACATTAAACCAGTCGATTATGGTAAACTTTCATAAATTGCCGTAAAATACCAGCGATTGCGAATTTACAAGGATATCGAGAAAAACATGAAAACAGAACTTTGCAGCCATACAGCTGAGGCCTAAAATTTGTCTATCATATGTAAGTGATATTTGGGTTGTTTGATTCATATCAGGTTCACCAAAATGTCACGAGATCGAATCTGTTTCCACACAATCTCGATTTAACAAGGGGGGTTAGTAGCACTAATTTGCAATGGGGAGAAATTAATCAAATAACTACTAAGAATGAAACTACAATCAATAAAATAACAAGCAATAAAGGAGGCACACAAATGAATTCAAACCAACAAGGCTCAAATCTTCTATTGTTTCTCTCTACTCCTTCTGAAATGATGTTTGTGTGATGCTCAGTATTGGTGTGGGCAGCATCTATGACTTGGGAGAATCGATAATATGATATTGAATATGTGATTGCAAGAAGGCTTGATGCTTGAACCAATCTGACAAAGTAATGACACACGTGAGCATGAAATCCTGGATCCTTCAAATGGTTATGAAGGGTTGATTATATAGAATATGAGAATGGTATGAATGGTTTGAGATCAATCCCAGAGATAGGAGGATGAATGGTTGAGATCAAAGGGAACTAGAGAAGCCATTAGTAAACTCCACCTCCTCAATTAGGGGAGAGGAGATCAAGTTTGGTTAACTGAACAGCTAATTATGAGTTACCTTTAGAACCGAAGAGGTAATTTGGAGTTACCTTTTTGAACTGAAGAGGTGGGTGGAGTAACCCATGTAATCAGAGATCTGATTAAGAGTTATATTTTTGAACACCAAGAAAGGATTTAATTGAATATTTAATTGGTTTTTATAATTAAAGTATTCAACATGTGACATAATTGAATTCTTTTTAGTTTTAGAATTGAATTATTGAATGAAATGAAATTAATTTAATTAGAAGAAGTAATTAACAAGTTTAAATATTTAAATTTAAACTTTAGGAAATTAAATTTAATTAATTAATGAAGATTAATCAATTAAGGTTAATTAATTAAATAAAATTAATTTTGGGGATTTGGTTAGATGATTTGGGGAATGAATTTAGTCAAAAATAGATGATTAATTAATGATTAAAAAACCATTAATTAATAGATGAAAGTTAGTGGTTTTAATGTAAAGTCGCAAGTATGTCCATTTTAGGGTGTCTATACATATAATCATGATTACTTGATTATAACTCATCAATACCTTGAATCATTGAATAAAAGGAATTCAGAGACAACAAGTTTCCACAATCCATAACATTACTGAGATGCTTTGAGGAATGATTGTGTCATTTTTTGCATCTTGTTACACTCTTTCACCCTGATGATGGATCATGGAGTATGATCTGAAAAATTGATGGTACAAAATGACACAATCATTCCCAAAAGCATCCCATTAAAAGGATTTCATTCAACAACAATCGATCAGTAGTAGAAGCAAACACATGTACAATAGGGATAATAAAACAATACAACAAAGAACAATATAATAAGTAGCAAGAGACAATCATATACATGAGAAGGATTTATTTATAATCTCTTAATAATAATGGTATGAAAAATAGATATACTTAAGCATTTATGAATAAATATATATGAGAATTGATGTGCATTCATACTTGATTATATGCAAATAGTAAATACTTGAATTTAATATCTATGTATTCATTAATATGAAATCTTTCAATAACCATTCATGTTGATGGAAGGAAGGGAGAGAAAGGAGGGGGAATGGTGAAAGATTCCTCACTAGCTAGGTATGACACTTCATAAAAATGGTTAAGGACCATTAGTTAAAGAATGTATGAGGCCAAGGAGGATAAGGTCCTACCCTTGGGCCTAGGGTTGAGGGTCAATTTAAGGGCACCCTATTGTAGCTTATCTACTATCCCTAAATTGATCAACAGTTGAAGTGCACACAAAGAGATACTCAATCATAAGAGATGAGAGGTTGAAATGATGGAGGGGAACACCTTAAAACCCTCACTAGGTACACTACATCATGATGATGGTCAAGTATCATTGGTTAAAAGACCACATGAGGTACCTCAATATGATTGAGCACACAATCATTGATATTTTTATGTAGATCAATACATGCATACACACACATACACATACACATACACATACACACACACACACACACATAGAGACACATGCATGCATGCATGCATACATACATACATACATACATTCCTAAACTTAGAATTGGATGTATTTCATGAGTTATATCTACATCATTATCTAATCTCGTTGCATGTTTCCAAAACATTCTTATCTCATTTTATTCTTAGGTGAGTATTATATCTCTAAATATATTATTCCCTCTATTCATTTCTAGATTTGTGAATGTAGGTCAAAATATAAGGTGATCCCATAAAGGGACATTACACAAGGATATGCAACAATGCCTAATCACACATACAAAAAAACACAAAGGAAGTGGGCTTCACACATGCCAATCATATAGTAAACATTCATAATACATATCATGCAAAAATTACTCCCATAATACCAATATTAACATAGGGTATCACCAGTATCATTGAAATGGGATAGCTTTGAAAGGATACAATAAATATTGTAGGAGTTTATTGGTGACTCCTCAACACCCCTAGGAAACCTATAAGAGAAAAATAACTTCCACAAGAGAGAAAATGGAAATAATATCTTTCTTGATTATGAATGTGAGAATAGACATGAAAATGTACATGAGAGGCCTTTCTTATAAAGGGAAGGAAGATGTAGGATTAGATAAGATGTTGACATGTGTCTTAATCCTATATAATGAGACAACCAAAGTGATGAACTAGGCAGCTAGACAAAGTTTTCATGACATAAAATCATGTAAAAACTAACCAATCTTCTGAAAGGAAAACAAAGTACATAATGTATTTCATGTGTCTAGGCTTAGAAATGCACTAGCACATAATGTTGCTCTTTCATCTGATTTTCCACCATTAGACGAGGAAGGAAAGTTAATCTTGAATCAGGGGGAAATTATTAACTACAAGGATCATACTCTACGAAACAAGATCATTAAGTTGAAATTGTTTGGGAACAAGAAATTTTGGGGAGGGAAGATTGTAATGTCCCCTTCCTTAGAAATTTCAACGTGGTAATCATTAGCCTACTCAATAGGTTCCCATAGGTTAATCAATTAAACTTATTTGACACTGTTAGGTATGGCAATGAGCTTAGTCAATGGATATTTGCATAATGCCCTTTCTAGAATGGCTTCAAGCAATTTGTCCATACTAATTTTAGTAAGTGTTAGGTTGGAAATTGCCTTGGCTAGTTGTTAGTATTTTTGATTTGGTTTGTTGTTTTGAGTAGGTGGTGATGATATTTTGATTTTGATGAGGTCCAGAGTATTCAATTTAAATAATTTTCAAATTATAAAGTTTAATTAAATATTTAAATTTATCATATTCTTTAAATGATTAAATATTTGTCTATGTGGTCACCCAAGATGAAAAGTAAAAAAGCGCTTTGCAAGTATTAAATAAAGTGACCATTTTGGGAGTGGGTGGGAAAGTTGGATTTATAGGGTAAATTAAAATTAAATCAAAAGACGTCAATCCTAATTTGAGTATACGATTTTTTTTTAATCAAAAGTGAGCGGACCACTAGTATTTTATTGGGCATGCGGTTTTTAGAGGCTTATTTATTTGGTTTTTGCATCTTGGATTTGATATTTTGAGAATAGAATTGGCTAGTTGAACTTGATCATTGTGTGGATTTGTAAGGATAAAACCCTTGTAAGGAACATCCTCTACATTACTGAAAGATCTAATCTCGACGATGCATTGTTGGTTTCACTCAGGAATCACATTTGGGCTTCACAGTTAATTGAAATCTTCAATTCGAGATTAAATTATTTAGAGAATATTTGAGGGAGGCTGGTTGAAGATTATTTGAAGGGTTTACTATAAATTTTCTAGCACATTTCTATTCTTCTTGTTGGTCATACTTATTTTCTTACTAGTCGTATAGCCTCGTTGGAGATGTGAGAGCTCTATGAGAGGAATCGCCTAGGTTTCAAGTGGGTTTTGCGGTTGATTGGTGTTTCCCAGGCTTACACATCACTAGTTTTTATAGGCTATGAGCCAAGTTGATACATTTTAGAGTGTGGCATCTAGGGTTTATGCTCGTAGTTTGCTAGTTCTTTTTTATATTCTTTAATATTATTTGTAAAAAATAAATAAGTATATTTGATATCTCATTGCAATGTGATATCACTATCTATGTAGCTCTTATTTTGATGATATATTATGCTTAAAATCTTGGATATAATTCTAAAAATGTGATTTCACTATCTAGTTAGCTCTTATTTTGATGATATATTATGCTTACAATCTTGGATATAATTCTAAAATTTATTGTTGGTTGTGGTTATTTCATCTACATTGTATTTGAAAGCACCTTTCTATTATTTTATTTTTGGAATTTATTTTATTGTGAAAAAATTTTATGTATCGCCATCTACTTCTCTAAAAAAATTCATTAAAATTTTATTTTTTTTTTTTTTTGTGTGTGTGTGTGTGTGTGTGTGAGAGAGAGAGAGAGAGAGAGAGAGAGAGAGCATTGTACTCCATAAAGATTTTAAGCACATATAAACCTTCCAAGGTAGTTTGACACCGAAAGCCCATTTATGTAGTTCTATATAAAGTCGGAGATAAGTAAAGGATTTAAAGCTGCTTTTTCCAGTTGGCAAGAAGATCTCTACGAGATTAAACATGAGTTTTTCTTTAAATCTAACTGGCAAGAATTGTGGATCACGCCAAGATCAAGAAATCCAAGAAATGGTGAAATCGTGTCTATATAAGAGACAAGCTTATTCAATGAGAATAAAGGGGGAGTGACAAGAGAATAGATGCTGAAGAGATTTTGAAGGAGAAGAAAGTCTTCATTCAGACTTGATCAATCAAGCTGAGGAAAGAGCTAAATTCCACAGACACCGACGAACAGTTATACAACATCACAGAGTAGAACAGTGTGGAGCAAAGGTATTGAATTGATAACATTGATTAGAAAGGTAATGCACTTACAATAGATTTGAAAATCTACAATTCAAGTTGTATATGTAAACAGATCAATTTACTATTTTAGTTTAACCATTGAAGCATCAAGTCTCTTAATCGAGAAGGACTTAAAAGTCTTTTCTAATTGAGATACATCCCAAGGAGTGTCAAAAATTTTGATCATACAAAGTAGCATTGGATATGCCCGATACCTATTGACAAGCCAAGTGAGTGTTTGATCAAGGATGGTAGCATTAGATGCCAGATACTAAGAGACAAAGTATTCATTTAAATCCTCTAACAAGGTCACACCTAACAGTGTATTTGTAACCTTTAACAGGGTTGGCTCTTCACTGAGCTCACTTCAGAAGAGTAAAAATTTGGGTTACTAGTCCCAGTAGTTTTTTCCTTAACAAGGTTTCCACGTTAAAATTCTATGTGTTATTGTGTTTATGAGTCATTACTTTATTTTTTTGCATTTCACATAAGTAAATCTAGATTGATCGGTATACACTAGTTATTTACTGTATTTCAGTAAATAGAAAGACTATTTATCGGTAAACATACAGTAGAAGGTTTTACAAAGCATTCCGACAAGTAGTGATTTGATATAAGTATTTGGAGGCATTCATCTTATAGGAGTAAAGATAACTAGAGGCATATAAATGTGGTAATAAGTTAATTGGGTTGATTTAAGGATTAATTTTTGAGGCCACTGATTCACCCCCCCCTCTTAGTTATTCTAACAATTTATATCAGAGCTTGTGTAGTGCTTAGAAGGAAGGTTTCAAGACCTAAGATAAATATCATAAGATGAACAGATGAGATGTGCCCAAGTTGAACAAAGACAACTTTGCTTCATGGAAAAGAAAGATAAGACTCCACTTATCAGGTATTGGAAATGATGTTACTCAATACTTAGATACTGAATATGTGT
>MU226747.1:4057463-4089752 GCA_018584345.1 Thuja plicata
CAAAGAAGATGTGGGATAAATTGAAGCTTGTACATGGTGGTGATAAAAATGTTTTGAGAGCCAAGGCAGAAAGCCTTAGAGGAAAGTTTGATGATCTTAGAATGAAAGAAGGTGAAAACATCACACAGTACAACACAAGAATCAAAGAGGTAGTCAATACTATCCGAGGAGTTGGAGGTGTACTAGATGAAGAGAAAGTGGTAAGTAAAATTCTAAGAACCTTACTGCCTACTTATGCTATTAGAGTATCTGCCATACAAGAAATGAGAGCAGTAGAAAATAACAATGTTACTCTAGATAGTTTGATTGAAAGACTGATTTCATTTGAGATGAATATCTTTAATAATAGTTTCTTACCAAACATAGAATCTCCATTCAAATCTTCTTTGAGAATAAGTAAATCAAGTCATGATAAACACACTATGAGAAAAGATAGTGATAGTGAAAGTGAAGAAGAATATCTTGATGAAATTGAAGAACTTATGGCTAGAATAATGCAGAGAGGCAAAGGTAAATTACCACTTGTATTTTTTAATTGTAAAGAGATTGGACACTTTGCTGCAAGATGTCCTGACAGAAGAAAAGATGACAGAAGTAATGACAGATCATTTGAAAATAAGTTTGACATCGGTGATAACCAAGATTACAGAAGCAACTGACAATCAAAAAGAAGAGATACCCAAGACTACAAGGACAAAGGAAAGAAGGCAAGTTACCTAGCTACATGAAAAGATGAAGATACTAACACCGAATCTGATGAAGACATCGAGATGGTGTTTGTGGCTGTAAAAGATGATTCAGATGAAGATGAAGAAAGGTATGTAGAAACTGCACTCATATCTAAAGTTAGTAAAAATGATGTCTGGATCATAGATAGTGGCTACACTCACCATATGACCGGTGAAAAACAAAAGTTTGAGACTTTTGAATACTATAATGGTGGTTCAGCAAGAATGGGTAATGACACACCTTGTCTAGTTGAAGGTAAAGGAACTATAATGTTGAATAACCTGATAAAATGTGAAAATGTTTATTAGGTGAAAGGATTGAATTATAATCTATTGAGTGTTTCTTAGCTGAATAATTTAGGTCATAGGGTAGCATTTGAAAATAAGAAGGTGAAGATCTTCAATGAATCATGAAGACTGATTGGTACCGGTGAACAAACAAAAGGTAACTTATTCTATCTGAATGATACTGACACCACTTGCTTAATGGCTAGAAACAAAGACATATGGTTGTGGCATAAAATATTGTGTCATGTAAATTTTGACAACATGATAAAGATAAGCAAAAAAAGAAATGTAAGAGGCGTACTGAGAATGTCAAAGCCAAACAATATCATGTGCAAAAATGATCAAAAAGGTAAGATGACAAAGTCTAGTTTCAAAAGAAAAACCCATACGTCTGATGCCATTCTAGAATTAGTCCATACTGATCTATGTGGACCCATGAGGACAAAGATTTACTATGGTGATAGATATTTTATTCTCTTTGTTGATGATTACTCTAGAATGATGATAGTTATGTTTCTAAAAGATAAATCAGAACCATTCAAGATGTTTAAATGGAACAAAGCAATGGTAGAGAAACAAAGTGGTAAGAAATTGAAATGCTTAAGATCATATAGAGGAGGGGAATTTAATTCAGATGAATTCACTAACTTTTGCAATGAGCATGGTATCAAAAGATGGGTCTTTGCACCGAGAAAACCATGGCAAAATGAAATTGATGAAAGAAGGAACAGGTCCATTGTTGATTGTGCAAGGACATTGATGATAGAGAAAGGCATCACCCAAATATTCTGGAGGGAAGCTGTCAGTACTGTTGTTTACACATTGAACAGAGTACAATTGAAGAAAGACACAAAGAAGACACCCTATGAGCTATGGTATGGTTACACACCCAATGTAAGTTACTTCAAGATCTTTGGTAGTCAATGTTATTGTTGTTAATCAGGATTGTGCCTATAGCTAGATGCAGAATCTAGCCATCCTGTTGGAACATGGAAACATTCTCCTTGGTGGATGAGAGAATGAATCTCTAGATTCTAGGTTGGTTCTTGTTAAATTTAGGATATCACCAAATGCTAAGTGTGTGTGTGGGAAAGAGGTAGAAGGATAATATGAATACCTAGAAAAATCTAAAGGAGGTGATACACCAAACAATTTGTTTGTAACTTTGAATGAATCAAAATGAATGATAAAAATACCAATGGCTCTCATTGCTTAGACAACATGAAACTACAACAATAATTCTATGCAAGGATCTGGAATCCTTAGCCTTGAAAGGGAAACTAGGTTTCACCAATTTTCAGCAAAGAACTAGGACTCACAAGCAAAGACCTATAATAAAAAGTATCAATATTTGAATATGTAGCAAGGGAAAAACCTTAAAAGAAGGATAACACAACCTAAAAGAAGGCAAATCCACAATATTTCAATTCAAACCAATGAGAAGGAACTGATGTATCAATATATCAATGCTGTCAAAACTCTGCTACAAAATGCCCTTACAATATATTCACAAGTCTGCAATGTGCAAGAACATGTAAAGAAAAGAAGGTCCTCAAAAATGAGGTCAAAATACAATAATATAGGTATCAGATCCCAAAGGGTCGAATGTAAGAAGAAACTCCATCAAATCAGGGCCATAACTATCATAAACTGAAGTCTAAGTGCTCCAACAACTCCACCAAACCATGCATAACCAAAGTGTAACTCAAAATCTCCCCAAAACTGCTCCAAATCTCCATAAAACATGCAGAATTTGTGGGGGCGGATATGAAGATGAATACCACTAAATCAGGGTCATAATTGTTGTCAACTATGATCAAACCACTATAAAACACTCTCCAACTGATGACAACTGGTAGGTAGCTCCAAAACAACTCCAAACAAGCCTCAAAATGTTGTAAACAGTCCCTAAATAGCAACAGAACTGAGCAAGAACATAACCACTCCTAGAAATGGGCATGCAATGAGATAGTCAACTGCTAGTCAACTAAAGCAAGGTGCACTTAACTAAGGTAAAAATCCTAAAACACCCCTTAATGCACTCTGACAATTAATAATAGTTGCCTTATAACATTGGCAAACTATTGTTATTGTTTACAATAAAGATGTGCAAGATCCTTCCCAAGGCCTTAAATACTTATTTATTAATAATTAGTTAATTATATCTCAATATATTTAATTTTATTAAAAAGCCTTCAAAACTGAATATATTGAAATATGATTAATTTAATAATTAATAAGTAAGTATTTAAGTCACCACCTATTATTCTTTTATTAATCATAATTTAATAATATTTTAATATATATAACTTTAGAACAAAAAGATTATATGTTCAAAGTTAGATATATTAAAATTCTATTAAATAGCATTTTAATAAAAGAGTAATAAAACTCAATTTAATTATCTATTATTCCAAAAAAATTAAGTTTGGCATATTTAATTCTTAAGATTGATAGCTCTCACTATTTATTTTAATCTTAAACATACCAAAAATATAACTCTTGAAATAATAAATAAAATAAAATTTTAAAAGAAAACATATTCTATTTAAACATAATATAAACTAAAATTATATAAAAATATATAACTTAATGAATCATAATAACATTCATTAGATTGTATGTTTTTATAAATTTTAATATTTATTATGTTTAACTAAAATAAAACCTTATCCAACTCATAAACTAAATATTAAGACTTTAACAACTACAAAATTATGAATTAATAAATATTATTTCTAAAAGAAATAATATTTATTAAATCATAATTTTATATTTGTTAAAGCTTGAGTATCGAATTTATGAGTTTGAAACTCATAATGCTAAGGCATGTCGATCTACTCTAAGGACACAAACCCAAGTCATAACCGTGGGTTACAAAGGGGAAAAGAACCCTAAAGAAAACCTACGATACACTTGCTTTGGCCTTGTTTCACTTTTCTCTTTCTTCCTGCATTTTGGGGATCTACTGCTATGCTGCCGCAATGAGGGTTTGGGAGATATCTGCTACCTTCATTTGTTGAAGAAAGACACCATGTTTGTATATTTGGAGATAGATGGTGCTAAGGAAAATGTCGTCATTCTTTTTTATCTTACAAAACTCGGTTACTCTGTCTTTGGCCGCCGATTCTTCTTGGAAACATCTTTGCGTTTTTCCCTTTCTTGGAACTCTTTGGCTGTTACTTCTGTTAGGACGTGAGGATATTGCTACTCTATTTCTTCTTACTCCAGCAGCTTTCTTAGGGTTTGAGGATGAGTTTTTTGCAGAAAAGAATTCTGCCACCACTTCTCTTCATTCTATTGCTCTTTCCTCTTTACATGGCCGCTGCCTTTTGTTGCTGCTGGCCGCCATGGTTGTTGTTACGAAGGGTTTTTTAAAAATGAATAGCTTGCTGGCTTGAAGTTACAACTGTCATGGTTGCCATTTTGTTGGCTCATGCTTGATTAATCAGGTAAGAACTCCATTTTTGTTGTAGCTTCACACTACCTTGTGTTTTTTCGAAAGAAAACTTGGCTTTAAATTTTCAGAATCTGTTGCTATCTAAAACAAGCAAAGGAAATGCTATTTCTCTTACTTTTCTATTCTTACATCATCAAAAAAACTTTGAACATTGCTGCCTTCATGGGGTTTTTACATTACTATATACTTTATATAGCTTCTGGAGGTCGTATTTGCATAACAGAGACTCCATGCTCATCCATTATTTGTCAGTCTCCTACTATGGTCTCTAAAAAAAATAAGTAAAACCCTCTATGTATCTGGCTATGGATGTAGTAAACCTTTGTAACTACTACCATTTCATAGTATTCCCTTGTGGGTTTTTGTTGATAATGGCAGCACCTTCATATTTCCTATTCCCTTTATACTCTTTCATCGTCTGCAGATTATACAAAATATGGGCTTCCCTGAAGCTCTGAAAAACTATGAGTGACTTGCCTTGCATGTTGATTGCCTGGAACCTTTGCATATGTATCTCATATTATTTTCATGAAGAATTTTTTAAAAGAACTTTTAATTACTGTTACTTCCAATTTGTTGTTACTTATAGAAGTTAAAATCTTTACAAATATATATATACTATTGTTTCTCGGTAAACAACAAGAAGGTTCTCAAAATCTTAAACTTATGTTGTGATACTGTTTCATATTCAAAAATACATTAAATACTTGTACCTACTGTCAAAGACCATTGATAAGCTCCTTTGATGTATTTTCCGCTCTATCTTCTTGGAAAATAACACTCTCTGTAATTATTTTTCTCTTAAAAAATCAAGCTCTTCTCCAACCATATTCTGAGATACTAAAAAAATGTATTTTCCAAGCCTTATTTTTCCTTCACTTGAATAGATATATTTAATGATCATGGAATAGTCTGATTGAATGCACATTTTTGATCTGTCTTGATCCTTTATGAGCTGGACTCAATGAAAAATTATTGATATCTGGAACATGTATAATCATTATAACAAAGAAGCCTTTATTGCATATGATAGTCCATTGAATATGAAATAACAACCTTATGACTTATAAAACCATGCTTTTAAGGTATTAGTGTATCAGCCCGGCGAGAAACTTCTGCCCCTATCAATGATTATTTTTTATTTTACTTGATAGAGTCTGTAGATGGTCTTTTAGTAGGTAGCATATTTTTAACATGATGCTATACTTCTTCCTTTATGTATCACTTCTTTGATCAGAGACAACTTTCACTTACATTCTGTCTGATCACTTTGTGAAGCTATCATTTACAATCGTGTGCTCTGTTTACCATCTTATTTGAACATTTTATTGTAGCATCATTGTTGTAAGCTTGCTCCATCAGTTTAATATGTTTATTGATGTCTTTAGTATCACACCTACATATTGTTTAGAACATCAATATTTCCTTTATTGATTTGTATGATGGACATACTCAAATTATAATGTTCTGAAGCTGCCCTTTTACCACTAAATCTGAATTTACTGTCATTTAGCATTTCCTTCCTTATCATTTCTTTATCTTGCCCCACAGCTACGCAAAATATGTGTTGCTTTTTCTTATTTGTTTGAAAAATAGCAAATGCTTTTTTAGTGTCACTGATTCAGAACATACCATGAATGTTCTATGGTTATCATAGCATATATTTCTATGTACTTCACAATGGCAGTTTGTTTCATTGTTTACTTTGACATAACATGCATCTCAAATATAGATCTGACTTCTTCGTGACTGTTAATGCTTTACAAAACACCTTTCTATAAAAGGTAGGATAAATACCTTTGTTGATTGTTGTTCTTCCAGATCTAATGCATTGACTCTGTTCTCTATGAAAACAATGAGGCTACCCTGTAGACTTCATTGTACTCTTGAATCTGTCTAAACCTCATATAGCTTTTTGCATTTCTATGCTTTTCTTATTCAGCATTAGGAGAACCTTTATTGCTGCCCCACAGTTGATTGAAGTAATGTTTCCTTAATGCATTGTTCTGATTTTTGAATCCCTAACAGAAAACAATGATGAACCTTTAAAATTCTGCAACATGATGTTAGTTAGAAGGTTTCATACTTTTAGAAAGCATGTGCCTTGCCATAACCTAGTTTCTAAGTGGCTCCACGATTCAGCTAGAAGCTCCCATGCCCAAAACTTCTGCATGCCCCCTCAATAGCCTCTTCTAGTCCTTCGGTCTTCGCCTCTCCATGACTTCAGTCGAAAGGTTTCATGCGCGTAGTGGGTGCATGTCCCTTCGACAACCTACTTGGTCTTCATACCTGAATCTGCACATGAAACAAACAATATTAGCATAAAAATGATTTCCTTTTTGTTCTCTTCCTTTTCCTTTGCATCTTTTAATACTTTATTTGAGTAAGCATATTGTTGTCTTTAGAGTGGTGTAGAGGTATTAGGAATATCTCCATTTCTCAGTTCTTCTGAACTGACTCCTCCTTCATTTTGTCTTGTAAGTTTGCGAAAGCTAGAGATGTAGCCTAGATTTCCAACATGAAGCCAAAGATTGCTTCTTCGTTCAGGAAATGGAGGCTTTCCCTCTATCCCTTTACTTCTTTATATTTGCAATGTGCTTATTCAGATGTATTGTTAATAGTTTCCACGGCTTGTGTGGATCTGAATGCATTGTACATATCTTGTACAAGTGAAATTTGAACAATCATTGTACCTTTGTAACAATAGCATTTGAATAATATGTCATGGAAAAATGCATTGTCTTTGTACTTATATTTCAGATTTGAATAAAAGTGAACAATTTAATCAATTTTTTCTGCATTTAATTGATTCTGTAATTAAGAACAACAACCTTTCAATTCATGATTCAATATAGAAGTTGTTTCCATTTAGCAATTTAGTATGCAAACTAAATAGGTAACATTTTTGGCGACCTCTTAGGGGTGTTCACCTGTTGAAAAAAATAGACCATTTGTCTTTTTCTTATCCATTAGGCACAGAGTCTTCAACTTTAGAAAAATAATTGATCCTTCTCAAACCGAAAACCAACTGAAAATTGAAAACTAAACCTAGAACTGAAACTTGTACTGAAGAGCACTTAGAGAAAGCAAAACTATTAATGAACAACACCCTGCACTTTGATATTGTTGTTTGAACCTATGTTTATGATGTGATACATTAGAATTTGTCCATGTATCACATGATGGACATAATTCAGATAATGGTAAATGCTTCCCAAAAATAGGTACAACTAAACCAAAGGAAGAATGAGCCTGAACAGTAATTTCAGTGATATGGTATAGGTGTGGGCATGATGCATATGATATGGGATAGCAGAAATTATCCATGTCCCATATGATAGGTATGGTTTTCATGCACATATCATGTGATTGATTTTGTTGTTTTTGTTCATTATGCCTTTGAAACTGCAAAGCAAACTATCTAAAAAACAACTTCTCTTTCCACCACAATTACATTATTAAGGTATTCATCATTTATAACTAGAAACCCCAATGGGTTCTTGATTATGCATGGTGTGTATCTTTATGATGTGGTCCTGGTGGGAATAGAAGTACTAACTGTTACTAACCAAAGAAAACTAACTACGTGCCAAGCACTTATTCAAACCAACTAACATCAAAAGTAACCCTTGAGGTGGATCCCATTCACTGGGATTGCTAACTCTTCTCCTTCAAGTGTAGACAAATGGAAAGCATTGTGTGGCATGTTGTTTGTTATGATGTACGGACCAGCCCACATAGCATCAAATTTTGAATGCCTTCCAGGTCTAATTTTCAATTCATCCCATTTCAAAACAATATCTCCCAACTAGAAATTCTTGGGAGATGCCTTCTTATCAAATTATTTCTTCATTTGAGCTTGATAAAGCTCAATTTTCTGTAATACATCCCTCCTTTTCTCCTCTAACTCATTTAGCTAAGCCAACCTTGCTACCATAGGCTCTTCATCAATCATGTCCAACTGATACATAAAATCAAGTGCTGAAAACTCAACTGAAATAGGTAGTCTAGCTTCCTTACCATAAACCAGCATGTAAGGAGACATTTCAGTTGACCTCTTTGGAGTTATTCTATCATCCCAAAGTGTTGATTTCAACTTCTCATGCCAAGAACGCTGATTACCTTCTAGAGTCTTTTTAATGATCCAAACCAGGTTCTTGTTGGTGGATTCATCTTGCCCATTACCTTGTGGGTAATAATTTGATGATGTATTCAAGTACACTCCTTTGTTAACATCCCATTCAGCAACCTGATTTCCTATAAGTGCAAGTGCATTATCTAAAATGATTGAATCTGGTACCCCAAATCTGCAAACCAAATCTTCATAGAAATTCAAAATAGTAGTCTCATTTGCCTCCTTGAGAGCAACTGCCTCTATCCACTTAGTAAAATAATCAGTAGTTGTCAATACCCACTTATGACCTGCACTTGAAGGTGGGTTAATGACACCAATAAAATCAAGACCCCATTTCATAAATGGTTGATCCACTTGAACAGGTTGCAAAGGCAACGCTGCTAATTTTTCTTTTCCTGCAAACATTGCACATTTTTTGCATTTTCTTACCCAGGCATGTGAGTCCTTAAACTCATTTGGCCAATTATAGCCTGCTTTCATCACTTTAAGAGTTGTAGCTCTTGGTGACAAATAGCCTCTAGTTGGCTGTTCATAGAATTCATGCAGAATATGATCAACCTGGTCTACTTTAAAGCATCTTAATAGAACACCTTGCAAATCCTTTCTAAACAAAATATTATTCATAAAACAATAAGGAATGGATTGTAATCTGAAATACCTCCACTTTGATCTTTCCAAACCTTCAAGACAGCGTCCTATTTGCAAGAAGATAACCATATCGTCTACCCAATAATTCTGAAATTCTGGGACAGCAAGTTGTTCATCATCTTCCAAAGCTAAGACCACTTCAGAATCATCTTTTGGAGTGTTATCTCCATTTCCATCAAGTTGTTCACATAAACCCTTACCTCTTACCATCTTGGTAACTTTGATTTCAATATCATACTCCATTGCCTTGGTAATCCAACCACCTCTCTTGGTATTGAAGTCTTTATTCAGTAAGAAATCTTTAACAGAAGGATGAGCCACCATCAAATTGATTTTATTGTTAGAAATTATATGTCTGAATTTCTTTAAACTTCTTATTATAGCAAGTACATTCTTTTCAACAAATGAGTAACTTAGCTCATAATCTTTAAGCCCTTGACTGAAAAAAGCTATCGGCTGCTCAAAACTTTCATCATTATTTTGAACTAACATGGCAGCAATGCTATCAATATTTCCATAAGCATATAAAATGAAATCTTTTGAGAAATCAGGATTTAACAAAGTAGGAGCAGCAGATAATGATTCTTTAATCAAATCAAAACTACGTTTGCCCTCTTTTGTCCAGCTGAAAACAATATTCTTTTTAAGCATGGTTGTTAATGGCAGCAATAATTCAGCAATATTTGGGATAAATCTTCTTACAAAATTAATTCTCCCTAAGAAACTTTGAAGTCCTTTTTTATGAGCAGGAAGGGGTAAGGCAAGAATAGCACTTACTCTTTCAGGGTCAATGGTGATACCCTCTTTTGAAACAATAAATCCCACCAGTTTTCCTTCATGGACAGAAAATACACTTTTTTGAGGATTTAAAGATATGTCATATTCCCTGCATCTCTCAAAGATAATTCTCAAATGTTTAAAGTGATCTGCTGCATTCTTTGAGAACACAATAATATCATCAAGATAGACAAGTACAAACCTGTACATTAAGTTTATGAAGGCTTTGTCCATATCCTTTTGAAAGGTTTCTCCTGCATTTGATAAACCAAATGGCATCTTTTGATAAGCCATGGGGCCCCATTTAGTAGTAAATGTTGTCTTAAATCTATCTTCTTCTTTTACCAAAATTTGGTTATAACCAGAGAAACCGTTAAGTAATGAGAACTATTCTGATCCTAAAACAACCTGTAAGATCTACTCCATAGAAGACAAAGGATGTCTATCCTTTAATGAAGCCCTATTTAAATCACACAAATCAACACATAATCTGATTTCTCCATTTTTCTTTCTAACTAGAACCAGATTAGTGTTAGAGTAATAGTCCTTTGAGTTATTAATTAAATCATTTTGATCTAATTACTAACTCACCTATTCACTCTAGTTTGCTTTAGCTAACCTTAGGGTTTCCCTTTTAGGGTTTTTTGATTCCTTTATAAGGATTCACCTCTTTTGTTTTAGACACAGAGTTTTTATCATCACATTGTAATCTAGAAACATATCATTAATATATTGTTTTCTTGAGCACATGATGTCTCCTCTAGCTTTTTGGCCTCCATAGCTTCTTCTATTTTATGTCTTTGCTTCTTCCATGTGACAGGTTTGCATGCAGGTGTTCTTGGGAGAATAGAGCTTTTCCTATTTCTAACATGTTATCACAGCCATCCTGCAGCTGGCAGTTCATGTTTTGTTGAAGCAAGCTCTCTGCAGTACGAGGGTTTGAAGCTTTCAATTTTTTTTTCATATTTTTATTAGATTTGGGGGGTCTCTATTTTTTGGAGCACTTTGGACCAAAACTAACCTCACGGTTGCGTCCGGAAGGCCCAAAAACCCTAGAATCTATATAAAACACATTTGATTTGGACACCAAAGCATTTGGGAGAATTTTTTTGGCCTTTTAGGGCAGTACGGGCATGGTTTTCGAGAGAAAAATTCAAAAAAACACATTTTTTTAGTGTTTTTAATGCATTTAAAAATACGTTTAGTGATTTTTCATTTCGGCCGCCATGCCACCACAGGGCCACCGGTGCTCCACCGCCACCGGCCAACTCCTTCGGCGCCCTCAGCCCACTCAGCTCACCGTGCAACCCCCACTGCCTTGCACCCTGCTGCCACTAGCCCCGCCGCTCCACCAGCCACCAGCCCTGACGGCCCCCCACTCCGCTCACGCTTTGCCACGGACCCTCCGTCCCGGAGTCCGCCACTCCACCCGGCTTCACCGCCTCCGCACCGCTCCCCGCTCTGCCTGGCATTTTGCTAAGCCCCGTGGGACTTCTCTACGAGTGGCCAATCATATTGATGACCAAAGGCTCTGATTTCAGCCCCTGTGTGTGTCATGCACCCAGGGGCCCATTTTTTTTAGCCCTAGGGGCTTAAAGCCTGATTATGGAGCACTTTTGACCCTCCCAGACTATTTTTTCTCTATCTTGAGCATACGGGGGTATTTTTCTGACTTCCATATACTGTCAAAAAACTCTTTCTGAGCACTTTCTGATGATGGAGGTTGGGGTTTTAGGTTCTACTATTTTGATAGGTTTTTTTTATCAAATTCTTATGTCTTTTTTTTGCCTTTCGGGAGCCATATCTTGCTCATCCAGACTCCATTTTTGGCAAACCAGATATCATCGAAAAGCTGGTTCAATGAGTTTTTTAGTTGTCGGGGTATTTTTTCCAGATTCTTCTCTAGGTTCTCTCTCCTCCAATTTTTGCATCTTTCACACTTTGGTGGATTACTTTCATTCTACAGATCCTAGGATCTCTTCTTCTGATCTTTCTGGCTCACTCTTCTTTCTGACTTCTGAGCTTGTATGCTTCTCTTCTGTAGCATTCTTTTTTCTGTAAACGCACTGAGATAAAGTGCTTGCTTTTACATAACTAGGATTTTGAGCACCTTGTGTGTTTTTTGTACTCGCACTCAGTTATAAAGTGTCATGGGGGGTTATGATGTTATGCCATTTTAGGCTCATTCAACTTTGTCAAGTGAGCATACCTTCCATGACATTAGCCCATGCTATGTGTCGGTGACACTGTCATTTATCCTGTGCTTGTACTTCTGTTGCACTGTTGGTGTTCCTGATTCTCTTTTCTATTGATGTTTCTGGCATTGCATTTTAGTGTTCCTGTCACCTCTCCCTATTCAACATTATGGGGGGTTCACCTATTGGATCTATTGCTTCCTTGGTTCGATTGATCAACTCTTCAGACATTGTCTTCTCTACCTGGTCATGCACTTCAGTGGGGGTTCCAGCAGTTTCTTCTGACAGAGTTTACAGCTTCATGCTTCGGAGATGTTTCTTGCTCTTTCTTGTTCTTTTCTTTGGGACTTTCCCTAGATTGAAGGCTTAGTTTCCTTCATCTAGTTTATTTCTTATCCTTGGGTACCTGATCAGGCCTTGTTTCCAGGACCCATCTTTCCTGCTTTCTGCAGTAGTTTCCTAGGTTTTGCTTCTCCCTAAGCTTATCTTAAGGGGGGGTGTTAGAGTAATAGTCCTTTGAGTTATTAATTAAATCATTTTGACCTAATTACTAACTCACCTATTCACTCTAGTTTTCTTTAGCTAACCTTAGGGTTTCGTGATTCCTTTATAAGGATTCACCTCTTTTGTTTTAGACACAGAGTTTTTATCATCACATTGTAATCTAGAAACATATCATTAATATATTATTTTCTTGAGCACATGATGTCTCCTCTGGCTTTTTGGCTTCTTTTGTCTTCTTTCTTTGCTTCTTCCATGTGACAGATTTGCATGCAGGTGTTCTTAGGAGAATAGGGCTTTTCCTATTTCTAACAATTAGATACCCAAGAAGTATGCTTAATTGGGAATATAATATTGCTTTCAATCAATTTGTTCAGTTCTTTGATCATAAGGGGTTCTAATTTAGGGTTGATATGCCTCTGCTTTTGCCTAACTAGTTTAGCCCCTGGTTCTAGCTCAATGGTATGCTGGGAAATACTAGGATCAAATCCTTTCAGATCTGAATAATTCTAAGAAATTATATCCTAAAACTCATTGCATAAATTGACAAAAATTTGACGTTCTTCAGGGGTACATACCTTGCCAAGTTTCAGCATTTTACCCTTTGCAACATCAATTTCTTCGTAATGTTCCTCCTTGATCTGCAAGCTTGACTTGTCCTTTTTAATCTCATCATTAGTACCGAACATTGATTCCAAAGTCACAAGACCTTTGGGAAACTTGTTTGTCCTTAACTAGATGATCTGATCTTCATACTGATTCTGTCATTTCTGTTGGTTTGGCTGTGCAAACTCAATCTCTTCTCTTAAAAAATTAACAATGTGCTGATCAGAATCAAAAACCTGCCAATTGTCAACATTATTAGGTACAAAAGACCTAACAATTACTTTTAGATGGTTCAACCCCTTATTATTGCTGATCTCAGTTAGAATATCACACTGTACACCAACGGCAACAAGTCTATCAGCATGCTTCTTCTGAATTCTAGGTATAGATTGCAAGTTAAAAGCTTCCAAACCTTCAATTAGATCCCACACAACATGCTTATAACTTTTCAGGAAATCATTCTTCGTTGCATGTATATTCCTAACTTGATTCACAATCAGTTTTGAATCACCAAAGACTTGCAAATAGCTAACATCTCTTTTAATGGCCCACTTTAATCCACACACAAGTGCTTAATATTCAGCAACGTTATTAGTACAGCTAAAAGTAAATCTGAAAGAAGAAGAATACCTCTGATTTGCTAGTGAAATCAGCATACAACCTCCTTTAGCACCTATTTTGTTGCGTGAATCATCAAAAAATAACTTCCAAATAGCATTATACTGTTGTTCCGAATTAAAATCTACACTTTGTTCAACAATTGGTAAAAAACAAAAATTTCATGGATGACATAGTTGCCCAAACTTGGCTCCTCAACCTGTTCTTCTACAATTCCAACATTTCCAGTGGCCCACTCACCTAACAAAATATCAGGAAACTAATCTATTTGTGTTTCACACTCACGAATAGTAGAAATTTCCTCCTAATAAAATAATACAGCTTCTGATTCATTTCCAGCACCAGCAATATCTTGTTCAATACACAATTTTGCAATAGGCTTGTTAGCACTTTTTCTTGCAACACTTATCTAATGATGACAGTATACCTTGTATACTTGAATGCAACCTCTTTTAGGCAAGAGAAAGGCTAATTTCTAAGTATTGGATAATATCCTTCTTCATTTTTGAGCTCCACAGACTCAGGCAGGTTTTACCTTTTAAAGATTACTGATATTTCAGCCTATGTATTTGGTGGATTGATTCATTCACTGGTTATGTACCCAAAACCTCCCTGTAACAACTTATAGAACACTTTAGAGATTGCAACAATTAGTTTGAAATAGAGTATTATAAGCCAGGCTATGGTTTTGATAACATGAACCAATGAGACAAGGATTTGCATCCTTCTTCCTTTTGTCTTTAGGAGGGATAACCTAATGAGTCACTCTCTGAAGAATCAACAAAGTGGATAATATCCTGCTGATATAAGTCCTTGATGAGTTTAGCTCATATGTTTTAGTAACAAATATGTTTGAAATAATTTTGAAAACTTGGATGATGATAGATTATCAGACCAAGACCTAGATCAGTGCCTATCCTTTGGGTTACAGAGTCAAAAGCTTAAAGTTTTATAAAAAAACAAAATATTGTAAGCTTCCTTACAACCTACATACAATTAGGATAAGTTGCCTTAGAAATTATCTGGTTACCTCTAAAATACTGTATCAAATCTTTAAATACTGATATGCTTCCTAAAACCACTCACAAAACTTAGTTCTTTACATGAAAGAAACTTGTAAGTAATTAAATAGTCACCTTGTAACCAGAATGCTTCATACTGCCTTACAACCTTAAGCATAAAAAAGCATACACAGAAAATAAAGAGACAACCATAGAGAAGAGTAAAATTGCACCGTATTTTATTGATGTAATCCTTCTTTCATACATGAAAAAGCTTTGAAGCTTGAAAGAACACAGACACAAATCTAAAAAGACTGATTTTACAATATATTTCATCCTCGCTTTAGAATACAACTCTCTTCTATATATATTTCTTCAACCATCTTGGAATCCTTTTCAAAAGGATGCTACAAGCTTCGGATGGTCTCAGAAAACTTAACCCTAAAACTATAGAAGAGACAAAAAGAAAGAGAGAGAAGAAGCGGTGGAATGACCAAGTCAAAAGATGGAAACATATATTCTTTGTTCTTCTCCTGACCTGGCGACCTCAATCTGATAGTATACATAGTAGATGGTAGTATTTATGTTGAGTCTAGATGACCATGCTTACATATTCACCAACATTCTCCTTTTGCAATAATTGTCCTATTTATCTTCAATAGTGAGGTGCCAAGCATTCATCCTTACTCATCGTCCAAGATTTCTTCTTCAACTGCTGGCTTCTTTCTCTTGGGCGTGGTCATCAATTCCCATACTTTCACTTCATCATCTGATGGCCATTTGAAGTCTTGAGTACTCTGTATCAGTACTTTTTGCCTGTCCCATCTAGCATCAGTGATGTTCTTTACATCTACTAGAAACTTGTTGATGCCAGTTTCTACCTTGAAAGCTTCATCCAATATCTTATTGAATCCTTCTACATCCACATCTGTCCCCAAAATAAATGCCTCATCACTAGGCATTTTACTATCAAATTCATTCCTCCAGGCATCTAAGGCCTTTACTTGATCATCATCTCCCCTTAAGGAAGGAATAAATCTATTAAAGTCATCAAAAAAGAGGCTTAATTTTACTTCTATTTGATTCAATTTGCCTTTAAAGAATGAGAGAGGAATATTGACCCTTTTGATCTCATCCTCAACTCTGTCACTATCTCTGGCAAATCTAATCTTAGGGCTTGCAAAGATGCTAACTTTTCAAATAATTGTACCCTAGTAGACTATTTAGAAAAGTAGGGGTTTAAGATAGCCAGATGCCCCATCACCTCTATATACAAAGCTGGCAACTTATTAGAGGCATTAAGTACAACATCAGTCTTATCTTTCAGAATTTCAATTCTATGTTGTAACGCAGCTCTTAATGCTCTCAAAGAAATTGCATTTCCTTTCTCTCCCTCAACCTTTTCCTCAACCACCTCTTCAGACTTTGCCTTGTCTTCAATTTTTAGGGGCTATGGTTGCATAGGCACATACATCACCTCAGGCTTTTCTTCCAATTCTTTCATCAATCTTTTATTACCAGATCTTGTTGGTGTACTTGTATACGACACAATTCTCAATCTTTTGCCAATGCACTTGTCTCTTCTAATAATGTGCTACACTTATCAGACAATTGTTTAGTTTTGTCTTCATTTAGGTGATCCCAGTGTGTCATGATTTGGGATATTTCCAAATCCCCTGTATTTTGCATTGTCCACACCATCTGACTCCCAACCATATTCTCTTGGATATTTACCACTTGGGGCTACATCTCCCATCTGGACCTCACTGGCCATTTTGAGATCTGGCTATTTTCTAATTTGGTCAATGATGAAGGCAGATGCCAAATCACAACCCTCAGCCAATAATATCCCACTGCTTAGCACCAATTTTTTGGCTTCTTCAGGTGAAATGTCCTCACCTTCTGGATCACAAGACTGCAGAGCTACCAAAGCCTCATTTGTTATGGTCTCCTTACCATCAACTGTCAATTGAGCTCTTATCTACTCTTTCTTGTACCATCTTGGGAAGTCTTTAAAATCCTCAGTTTTGACAAAGTTGTCATCATTCAAAAATTCTTGTTGATGGATCAATCTTTCTTCAACACAGGCCTTAAGAGGCAGTTCAACATTATCCTCCAAATCAGGCTGTTGCTTCTTGCCCTCCCTAATTGATTTCCTTAGGTTATGTTCATATAACCTATTGCCAGGTACTAGGGCTTTAGCCTTATCCCTCTTCTTATTTTTCCCTTTAATTGAAGGTTGACCTATTTCTAATTTTTGTTTCTTACCAGTAGGCTCTTCCACATCATCAGGTTGTGTCACCACTGTCAAATCAACAATATGGCCCTCTGTTCCCTGTAACTATGGCACTTCAGCAATATTTTGTTGTGGTGGAACATATCTAGTAGGACGTGCATAATCACTGTCACTAGTACTGTCATATTCAGATTCTAAGTGATCTAGCCCTTGGGCACCTTTCTTGTCAAGAACAGTCTCAAGCTGTTATGTAAGCACATAATAATTGTCTATCATGGCCTTAATCTTGTCAAAATATGGGAGATCGGGGTAAAAACCCCCAAAAGCCATCGCATTTCTCTTGATTTGTCTTTCAAGATTTAACAACTCTTGAATCCTCATTCTTCTTCTCTGAATGTCATCTTCATCCAGAATGTTTCTTGTTGCATCTTCTTCTATGCATTCACAGTGAACATTGGTATTGGGGATTGTAGGAGTATACAATTTTCTCACCCCTGCCATGAAACCTTCTGGGTCAATATATCTATAAGGAGCTACCCCCATTCTGCACCCTTCCAACCACTTGCCCACTGCATCAATAGCACCTTTCCCAATTGTAAAATTAAAAATTCTGAATTTCCTAGGGGTCAGAGTCCCCTATTTATGTGGTACAAAATGCTCATTGTCAGTTAACAATAACTAGCATATAAACTCCATTGCAGCCACTCTTGTTGGTACATAGTAAGGTAAGAGATGAGGTGGGTGAATACACCCATATACCCTAATAAAAGTATAATTTTATTCCAAGAAGAAATCACCCCAATTATGTTTTCCCTCCCACTTATCAGTATAGTCACATGGCCTTAGCAGTTGCATAATCTTTAGTGGGATCCTTGTCCTGTTGCTACCCAGACTTTGTACTACTAGATATACAATCCAATTTTGGAAAGAACAATAATCACAGTCCTTAGATGTGTAATTCCAAACCCTCACCCAAAATTGGATAGGATTAGGTCCTTCCTGGTAAAACCTCTGAGGGGCCAAATTGTCCACATCCATGATCACAAAATTGAAATATAACAGAAGATGCATAAGAACAGAATAATGGAAAAACTTGGGATCCTTTTCCTTAGAGTCCTTCAACTTCTTCTGAGTTGCAATGAAACCCTCATGCATCTGATCAATGATATGCTATATGTAATCATAACTAGTACTGGAATGCACCTCCTGTAGATCTAGTACCATCATCAAAATGCCAACATTGATCTTCTCTGCTTCCCCATCAATCCCTAGCACTCTACATAGGGCATAGGAGATATACTTAATGTAGAAGTGTAGATCCTTGTAGTAATATCGGCTTGTCCCAGACATAGGATCTAAATACTTCCTCACTTTTTTCAACATATGTTTCTGCAACTGGCCTCTAGCAATTCTAGGCTTCAAACTATATCTTTGTGCTTGCTTCGTCATGTCAATTCTTGTAGACATAGTGCTATATAAGCCAAAGGCTTGCATGAATGAATTTCTATTTAGTATCAACAGGGCAGTGCCTTCATTCCTTTTAATCATTTTGGACAAAATGTCATAATGACTGGCAAGATCTAGGAACAAGTCTACATCTACGTAGACATCAGGAACAATTAATCTAGCTAAACCACAAGTCCAAGGTTTTGACATTGGGATAGCTTTATCAGAATTCTTATAAAAGTAATTGAAAAGTGAAAAACCTGTTGTTCCTGGAGTGTCAGCATCTCGTATATCACGATAATCATCTATGAGCACATTGGCATTTTCTCTTTTGTTCTGTTTCAAACCAAGAAGCACTCTAAGGAATTCATCAGAATAATTTGTCTTTCCCTTTACCTCCCCCTCTGTGTTTTCACTTCCACCACTGGTCGAAGCTACACTGACCGCTCTGCTCATGTTTACTATGCCTGAATCTCTTTTTCTTTACCAATATTGAAACAAATCTATCTCTGAGATTCACTTACTGCCCTGTACACAATTCTCTAGAAATAATGAGTTTTTAGCAATGAAAAACCTGACAATTCCCTGATTTTTCTCTCTTTCAGAATACTTAGCTCTTCTCTGTTTTGAAATTTTGAAAGCAAAATGAATGAAATTGATACACCATCAGCTCCTTATAATAACCATTTGAAGTACACAGCTCATAATTTGGAAAACATCAATTCTGTCTTTAATTCAACATACTGCGAACTTGATTGAAAACCTAGCCGTAGTTCCATGAGTGTGACAGGAAATCAAATTCATAAAACTGAATCCTCAAAAAAACCTTACAGAATTCAAATGAGCTGACATGTCTTCTTGTGATTGGCTAACTGTCATATATCTCAGCTACCCTTTTTTGTACAGTAATCAAAATCTAAGCCTGTGATTGGTGGATGAGTGATTCACACTATCATATCAGATACTGCCACCTTTTCTTAATATTTGGTACCAGGTGACCATGCGACTGCATATAATTTCTCTGTCGCTAACCCTAGTCTTTAACGCATGATCTCTCTGGAGACCTAGCGACTATACAAATTTTCTTACCTTTGTTAACCAAAGTTATCATTTGGCGATCACACGACAAAGAAAAAATCAAAGTTGCCAATGGTTAGCACTAACTCACATCCCTTTTCGGAGACCACGCGACTAACCTTCACTTTTAGCTTTCATGGTTATCTCTGAGTCACTAGATTTCTTCTTTCCTTTGCAAGAGCCTGCGACTGCCCTTAGTCGCCCGATCACAAAATATAAATGCTAAGTGTTAAAAATTCTTGAGACAATGCAACAGGTATTATGCCCTTTACTTTACCTGATGACTTCGTGACATACCCTTAGCCACTAAGTCGCGAGGACTTTTCCCTTTGGGCTTTCTTATTCTCAGACTTTGTGACCACCATAGGATCTTTAATCACTTCATCTAATGATTTTTGCCAAATTGCCAAGAAATCCATTATACCTTTAAAATCTTCTGAGACTTTGCAACAAACAAAATCCCCTAATGAGTCTCATAGTCGTTGAATAATTTTTTACCTTTTGGCGATCATGCGATAAGTCTTTGAAATCCACTTACCTTCTGACACATGTCTCATCGCATAATGAAAGTTGAGTCATCTTCTGAATCTGGCGACCATTCGGCTGTGCTTTTATCCCAAACCGCATATGGTTAGTTGCAAAGTCACAAACTTTCACTTTATTGGCATCCCTTTTGGAGACCATGCAACTAAAGACTTGCACAACATACTTAACCTCAGATCCATTTAGCGATTATGTGACATAAAGAGGTCGTGATGTCTTGTGATAAACCATTAACTACTGATAATTTCTTGTGACATCACGACCTATCTGTGGGTCCCTTCATATGCTGCTGGTCTATTCACTGATCCCGCGACTACGCGATACAAACTAAATCGCGAAGTCTGAAAATGCCAAAGGAATATTCTAATGTTGAATGAGACTATGCGACATAAGCTAATCGCTAAGTCTGGGAGAAAAAAGGAATATACAACTTAATTTATGTGACTAAACAATCAGAATGTAACACATGACTTAAGTGAAACAAAAAGGTAACAATGAAACATAAGCAAAAAAGATCTTAAGGTTTATTTTCAATTTGGAACACCAAAGAAGACCTAGGGTTTCAAGGTTTTTGCACATTCTCACAGATTCAGACTGGAAAACCTAAAAACTTTGACAGGGATAAGGCATAAGGACTGAGATACTTCTGTTTTAAACACAAGACCAGAGAGAGAAGACCACAAAATTAAGGGAAACCAGCCAAAACCGGGAATACAACCAACAGTGGCTCTGATGAGGATTGGCTAAACAAAGTTTATGACAAAGAACCACAGAATCTCTGGTTGCAGACCACAAAAAAGGGAGTGGAACACCAAAAATAGAAAGGGAAATATTTATAGAACCTACAAACAGGGAAAGGAAAGACTACATATGATACATATTTACTTGTGCACTACTTTGATTTTTACTTAAAGAAAGGATTCAAAAATTGCCCATGCACAGGCAACTCAAAACTTTCTCCCTCCATATTTTTTAATAAATATGAGTCTTTGCCAAAATGTTCTAAAATAATATAAGATCCTAGCCATAAAGACTCAAATTTCTTGTGCTTACCTCTATCCTTTGCTCTTGCATTCCATTGGAGAACTAAGTCACCGGCCTAAAACTTTCTGTTAGTAGCCCTTTTGTCAAACAAATACTTCATTTTTTGTTGTAACCTTATGTTCTCTCTCTGACTATCTCTCCTTGTTTCATCTAGTTCTATCAATTGTATCATCCTATCTTGCATCTGGTCAGAGATATCTAAATGTTCTTCTTGTATGTATTGGTAAACAGGTAGTAGATTTTTAATTGGCAACCTTGCTTGTAAACCATATACCAATTCGAAAGGGGACTTACCAGTTGCCTTCTTGAGTGTTATCCTATCAGCCCAGAGAGCTAATCTCAATTTTGTGTGCCATGTTTTCTTATTTTGTTCTAGAGTCCTCTTCAGTATCTTCAATATGCTTTTGTTGCTAGACTCAACTTGTCCATTAGCCCGTGGGTGATATGGGGATGAGTATGATATCATAATCCCATATCTTTCATAGAAACTTGTCATTTATTCTGATCTAAAACTCATAGCATTATCCATTACTAATTTACTAGGCACACCAAACCTGGTTAAAATGTTATCCATGAGAAACTCAGTAACCACCTTGCTTGTTTCTCTCCTAGTAGGGATAACTTCAATTCATTTAGTGAAGTAATCAGTGGCCACCAATATCCAGCTATGCCCTACACTAGATTTCTCTTGAAATTCACCAATAAAATGAATCCCCCACATAGAAAAAGGAGCCTCACTGCTCACTAGATTCAGCAACAGAGCACCTGCAAATTTCAATTTGTTGGAAAACCTCTGACATGGTTGACATTTCCTGACATGAATATATGTATCTTTCAACAAGGTAGGCCAAGAATATCCTGACCTCAAAATCTTATGGGCAGTGGTCTTAGCAGAAAAGTGACCTCCACATTCCCCTTCATACATCTCAGTCAGAAATTTCTCAACTTGGTATTTTTCAAGGCACAACAATAATATACCATTCTTATCTTTCCAAAACAAATCTCCTTAGATCAGAATATACCTTTGAGTTTGTAATTTCAGACTCCTCTTCTGATTTTTAGACAAATGATCAGGACACTTAGCATTTTTGAGAAAGAGAACAATATCAACATAATATGGTTGCCTTTCTATACTAGTAATAGCTTGGTCATGTATTTTTGTCTGGTTCAACTATATTAAATCCAGGTTCTCCTCTGTCATAATTTTTGCCAAGCCCTGTCCTCTTATTAGTTTGGTGATATTGATTTCAAGATTGAACTCTTGAATCCTTGTAATCCACTTACATCTTTTACCAGTTACCTCTGACTGTGTAAGGATATCTTTTACTGCTGAATGAGGAACATAGGCCTGTACCTTGGCACAAACCAAATACGGTCTAAAAGACTTTACAGCCTTTACCAATGCATAAGCCTAATTTTCCATTATTTCATAATTAAGCTCTGCAGCCTGCAAGGATCTACTATAAAAGGCTATGGGATGTTCAAATCCTTGTTCATCCTTTTGAAGCAATCTGGCAGCAATAGTATGAAATGAAGCAAATGAAAATAGAGAGAAAGACTTAGTGTAATCTAGAGATTTTAAAATCAGAGCCTCTTGCACTGCCTCTTTAATTCTTTCAAATGCTTGTTGAGCTTCTTCATTCCAAACAAACTTAGCATCCTTCTTTAACAATTTTACAATGGGCTTAACAATTTCTGCAAAATTCACTATAAATCTTCTGACAAAACTTTTCTTTCCTAAAAAGGATTGCACACCTTTTAAATTATTTGGAGCAATTACTCTTTGAATTGCTTCCACTCTCTCAGGGTCTATCCTTACCCCTTCTTTAGACACTATATGTCCAAGCAACTTCCCATCTTTGACTACAAAGTTACACTTCTTAGGATTCAGTGAAACCCCATATTCCAATGCTTTGTTAAAAATCCTACCCAAGTGGTCACAATGATCAATAGCCCTTTTGGAATATGCAGTCAAGTCATCTTGATAAATAACCATGAATAGATCTATGAATTCTTTGAAAGCAACATCCATGGCTCTCTAAAAAGTTGCCCCTACATTTATTAATCCAAAAGGCATTCTGATATACACATAGGTTCCCCAAGGAGTAGTAAATGCATTTTATACTGCTCGGTTTCTTTAACTAAAACCTGGTTGTAACCTGAGAAACCATCCATCATGGACAACAATTCACAACTAGTCACCTTATGCAGCATTGCTTCCATATTTGGTAGTGAATAGTTATCTTTTAATGAAGCAATATTGAGGTTTCTGAAATCAACACATAGTCTGATGTCACCATTTTTCTTTCTAACAGGCACTAGATTTGACACCCATGTTGAATGTCTAATGGGCTGGATTATCCCTGCATCTTTGAGTTTCGTCAACTCTTGTTGCATCTTGGGAGCCAACAAGGGGTTAATAGGCCTTTGTTTTTACCTGAATGGCTTCACATCTGACCTCAAAGGGATTTCATGCTGAAAAAGGTCTTCTCTATATGCTTTCAATTCATCATACGACCAAGAAAAAACATGTTTATATTTTCTCAGTAGCTTGATCAGATTTATTCTTACATGAGAATCCAAACCCTTCCCAATGTAAACTATTTGAGAATTATTTTTAGATCCTAAATTTATTTCTTCTAGATCCTCAGTATTGGCATTGCTCAACTTTGATGTATCATTTTGCTGACTTATAAATAATGCCTCAAGTTCAACCAGACCCCTAGGAATCTGATTAGAACTTAATTAGACAACTTCATTTCCCAATATATAATCTTTCCCATCATCATGTTCCAGTAAGGAACCACAATCAATACTTTGGTTCTCATAATGATCTAAACATTACATGAACCTCAAAATATTTTGATCATCTTGGAACACCTACCAGTTGTATATGTTGTCCGGAACAACCGGTCTTGTTTTGACTTCAAGTATTGATACTCCATGTAAGGTCAAATCATCATTTTTCATAGCCACATTTGCTAGAAAATCAGCCATAATATTTTTTGACCTCTCTAACCAATTTATATTAAAAGCATCAAACATTTCAATTTGATCCCAAATAGCATGTTTATACATTTTCAATCTATCATTCTTCACAGCATATTTAGATCGGACTTGTGCTACCACCAACTCAGAATCACCATAAACCTTTAAACATTTTATATCATGTTTAATAGCAATTTCAAGTCCTAAGAGTAAAGCCTCATACTCTGCAGTATTGTTTGTACATTGGAAGTCAAACAAAAATGAGTACTTAAAAGTTGTACCTGATGGAGATATCAACAATTCTCTTGCCCCTGATCCTTCTTTAGAGAAAGCACCATCAAAGTACATTTTTCATAATCCATCTTCCTGCAAGATCAAATCTCTGTTCAAAGGGTCAGCTTCTTGATTTATATGTTCATCTTTTTGCATTCTAAAATTTTCCATGTCTATGTCAATGCAACAGTTTACATTAGTATCCTCATATTTTTCTATCATGTGGGGAGTTCGGCTCTCCCTCAAGACATTACCGTTTTCTCCAGCAATGTCAAAAGTAGCATATGATAAATCATTTTTTATACTACCACCCATTGAAGCACTCCATTTCCTTGATAACAACATTCCATAGTGAGGTGGTATGTCAACCACAAGGACATTCATAGTCATCACTACATCAGGGCAAACTGCTAGTCTATAAGGCGTAGCCTCAATAGTACCAATTACAGGGACCTCTCTAGAATCCATAGCTCTACATCTGCCATGAGGTGTATCAACTTGTAGCCCCATTGCCTTCATGATTTCTACTGGCATAATTGTATTTGAGGCTCTTGAATCAATCATACAATTCTTGAGAATTTTATCATTAATTATCAATGAGAGAAAAAAAAGGTCAACAACTTTTGGAGAAGAAGTTGCATTCAGGAATATTTGAGGAATTTCAGATGTCAATACTTCTAGTTCATTTCCCTTAGTAGTTGGCTTCTTAGAAACCTCCACTGGACTCTGAACCTTTATTGTGGGTACATTGTTTAATAATGACATTACATTTTCCTTATGTTCTTTGATCCTCATCATTTCTAGAAATGGAACCTTAACTATCATCTGGGATAGGCATTGACCCATATCCACTGGAGTATATCTCATATCTGAACACTTTGATTTGTCAATAATAACATCATTTTCCTCATTGTTTTCCTTTTGAACTGACTCTTTTAGCCTTTTATTTTCTATCTTTTGAGCAGGAACAATTTTTTCTTGTCCTTTCAACTCTTCCTCTTGAACTACATCTGGCTCTATGGCTTTTGTAATAATCTTGACCTTGTGTTTATTTACACTTTCACTAGGTCCTTCTTTTTTCTGAACATACTTAGTGTCTGCCTTATTTTCCTTTATAAAGAGACCTGAAGGTTGGCTACCAGTACCACCTACCACCATGTTCCTTAAGTGGTAATTGCTTCTAGCTTTATTTACTAACTCTGTAGTGATTCTATCCTTCTCTTCGTCTGAAGATTTTCTTATGAGTGGAACATCCTGACCATCTTGAGCATAGCATCTTATACTGTCATCAGTTTCACTATCAGATAAGATATGTTGGTATTGATTCTCAATCCTCTTCCGTGAGACATAGGAATCATGATTTTCCTCCTCACTGTTTGAATCAACATCATGGCATGAAAAGGTATTTTTCATACTATGATCACAGTGTTCCCCCTCATCTTTTTCCTATTCCTCACTTGCCCTTAAATCCAAGGAGACAACACAAAAGTCAGGGTTATGAGGGGTGTCACAAGCCTCACACTAAGTCTCCTCATTGCACAAATGGATAGAATTTCTATGTAGGGGGTCTGGAGTCTTATTGTCTATTTTTTCTTTTTTGGGTGCAATAACAGGCTTTCCATCTTTGAACTGAGTTCCATATGGATGATTTTGCATTCTGTTCTGAGGATTGTAAGTAGTATTGTAAGAAGTTCTATTATTCTGAGGAGCCCTATATTCTTTATATTCTAGATCTTTTAGGTTGCTCTTACTAAACCTTGCATCATCCCTTCTGTTTAACTTACCAGATACTCTTCTGTTCATTTCAATATTGACTGCTATTTTATAAGCATCAGTAAGAGTTCTAGGGTTTTTATCTCTTAGAGCATATCCCATCTTGGAATCAAAAGCATTTAAATAAGTTGCTAGACATACCTCTTCATCTAGCTTTATCTTCTAGAATAGTTTGTGCGTAGCTCTTTGAAACCTTGTGTTAAACTCAGTAACCTCTTCATTGTAATTTTTCTTGATATTATTGAACTCATTCAATAAAAATCCTTTATTCATTTTGTCTCCATACTGATCTTTAAAAAACTCAATCAACTCATCCATAGAAACAACAGAGCCATTAGCAAGGCTTCTAAACCATTCTCTTGCATCCTCAACTAAGGAATGAACAAATAACTTCATTAATACATCCTCATGGGTGATATTCAATTCATCAACAAAGTCAATGAATTTCCTTAAATGTGTCTCACAAGAAATTGCACTGTTACCTGCAAACTTTGGGAGCTTTTCTCCTATATCACCCACATCTTTAGGAAAAGCATTAGGGTATCCAGGGATACCAACAAAATCAAATTGTTTGTACCTATCAGTATGCAGTGGTTTCCTTTGAAAACCATCATCCTCTTTGGAAGTAGTAGCTTTTCCTTTGAAAGTTGTATTATTCTCTGGCCCAGTATGAGAATATTTTGAAGATTGCAAAAAATCTATCTTTTTCTTCATTTCAATTGTGGCAGCTTCCAATTGTGCCTTTTTCAAAAAAATTTCCATGGTTTCTTTTTCAATTCTCAATTTTTCTAAATCAATTTCTAACTTAGACATTTGTTCTACCAAAGGCTTTTGAAGTTTAGGTTCTTGATCCCTATGTTCACCCATATTTTGTTTACCCTTATTTATTTGTAAAATAGAAGCTTTATGAGTGAATGGTATTTCTTGGTCCTTCTAAGACCTCTTTGTATCTTTCATAGTTTGGTGTTTTGAAAATATTTTTCTATTGTTATCAAGATCCTTATGATCATTTCTTTTCTTTCTCATTTCTCTTTCCTTTTTCATTTGTTGAACTAGGGCGAGCTGTTTCAAAATGAACTTCTCTTCATTTACTAGCATATCAAAAGGGACATCCTCTAAATCTGAACTAGGTGTAGTAATCTCCTCTTTCTCATTTGAAGTAGAACTGACTGTGGGTGTTTCTAGTACTCTTTCAACAGTCTCCTCATATTCTGAAGTATTTCCATCATGAGAATGCCGATTGTTATTCATATCTCTCCTGATATTAACCTCTTTACCTTTTAAAGGGGTTTCATCCATGTTAACTTGATTTCTCTTTTCCTCCAAGACACTCCTATCCTTGAGGATGATGGGAGTCCCTCATGTAATACCCTTTCAAGATTAGTTCTCACCCTTGACCTAGTATCCATTCTGAAAGACATTTATTTCTTTTGCACTAATCCCAGAGATGTTCCTTTTAGAGTCGCCACCCAACTACCTGGGATGAATACCTATCACAAGGGTACCTCAACAATAACAACAAGTATAATCTGTAAACAAGTTAAACTTTTAAGTGCCAGAGATTCTGATTACTTGGGCAAGAGATATTCTGTAGATTCTTAACAAAACTTCAAAATCTCTAGGATCCCCAGCGGAGTCGCCAATTTGTTAGCACTTTTTCTTGTAACACTTACCTAATGATGATATTATACCTTGTATACTTGAATGCAACCTCTTTTAGGTAAGAGAAAGGCTAATTGCTAAGGATTGGATAATATCCTTCTTCATTTTTGAGCTCCACAGACTCAGGCAGGTTTTACCTTTTAAGGATTACTGATATTTTAGCCTATGTATTTGGTGGATTGATTCATTCACTGGTTATGTACCCAAAACCTCACTGTAACAACTTATAGAACACTTTAGAGATTGCAACAATTAGTTTAAAATAGAGTATTATAAGCCAGGCTATGGTTTTGATAACATGAACCAATGAGACCAGGATTTGCATCCTTCTTCCTTTTGTCTTTAGGAGGGATAACCTAATGATTCACTCTCTAAGGAATCAACAAAGTGGAAAATATCCTGCTGATACAAGTCCTTGATGAGTTCAGCTCATATGTTTTAGTAACAAATATGTTTGAAATAATTTTGAAAACTTGGATGATGATAGATTATCAGACCAAGACCTAGATCAGTGCCTATCCTTTGGGTTACAGAGTCAAAAGCTTAAAGTTTTATAAAATACAAAATACTGTAAGCTTCCTTACAACCGACATACAATTAGGATAATTTGCCTTACAAATTATCTGGTTACCACTAAAATACTGTATAAAATCTTTAAATACTGATATGCTTCCTAAAACCACTCACAAAACTTAGTTCTTTACATGAAAGAAACTTGTAAGTAATTAAATAGTCACCATGTAACCAAAATGCTTCAGACTTCCTTACAACCTTAAGCATAAAAAAGCAATCACAGAAAATAAAGAGACAACCATAGAGAAGAGTAAAATTGCACCATATTTTATTGATGTAATCCTTCTTTCATACATGAAAAAGCTTTGAATCTTGAAAGAACACAGACACAAATCTAGAAAGACTGATTTTTACAATATATTTCATCCTCACTTTAGAATACAACTCTCTTCTATATATATATATGTCTTCAACCATCTTGGAATCCTTTTCAAAAGGATGCTACAAGCTTCAGATGGTCTCAAAAAACCTAATCCAAAATCTACAGAAGAGACAAAAAGAAAGAGAGAGAAGAAGCAGTGGAATGACCAAGTCAAAAGATGGAAACAGATATTCTTTGTTCTTCTCCTGATCTGGCAACCTCAATCTGATAGTATACATAGTAGATGGCAGTATTTATGTCGAGTCTGGATGACTGTGCTTACATATTCACCAACATTCTCCTTTTGCAATAACTGTCCTCTTTATCTTCAATAGTGAGGTGCCAAGTATTCATCCTTACTCATCATCCAAGATTTCTTTTTCAACTGATGGCTTCTTTCTCTTGGTTGTGGTCATCAATTCCCATGCTTTCACTTCATCATCTGATGGCCATTTGAAGTCTTGAGTACTCTGCATTTGTACTTTTTTCCTGTCCCATCTAGCATCAGTGATGTTCTTTACATCTACTAGAAACTTGTTGATGTCAGTTTCTACCTTGAAAGCTTCGTCCAATATCTTATTGAATCCTTCTACATCCACATCTATCCCCAAAATAAATGCCTCATCACTAGGCATTTTACTATCAAATTCATTCCTCCAGGCATCTAAAGCCTTTACTTGATCATGTCCCCTTAAGGAAGGAATAAATCTATTAAAGTCATCAGAAAAGAGGCTTAATTTTACTTCTATTTGATTCAATTTGTCTTTAAAGAATGAGAGAGCAATATTGACCCTTTTGATCTCATCCTCAACTTCTATCACTAGCTCTGGCAAATTTGATCTTAGGGCTTGCAAAGATGCTAACTTTTCAAACAGTTGTACCCTAGTAGACCATTTAGTAAAGTAGGGGTTTAAGATAGCCAGATGCCCCATCACCTTTGTATGCAAAGCTGGCAACTTATTATAGGCATTAAGTACAACATCAGTCTTATCTTTCAGAATTTCAATTCTATGTTGTAACACACCTCTTAATGCTCTCAAAGCAATTGCATTTCCTTTCTCTCCCTCAACCTTTTCCTCAACCACCTCTTTAGACTTTTCCTTTTTTTCAATTTGCAAGGGTTGTGGTTGCATAGGCACATACATCACCTCAAGCTTTTCTTCCAATTCTTTCATCAATATTTTTATTACCAGATCTTGCTGGTGTACTTGTATAGGACACAATTCTCGATCTTTTGCCAATGCACTTTTCTCTTCTAATAATGTGTTACACTTATCAGACAATTGTTTAGTTTTGTCTTCATTTAGGTGAGCCCAGTGTGTCATGATTTGGGATATTTCCAAATCCCCTGTATTTTGCATTGTCCACACCATCTGACTCCCAACCATATTCTCTTGGATATTTACCACTTGGGGCTTTTTATCTTTTGGGCACAGGCTCTACATTGCAAAAGCCTGAGACTTTGGGCTATACCCAAATCCCTTTATTATATCTCCCATCTGGACCTCACTAGCCATTTTTAGATCTAGTTGTTTTCTAATTTGGTCAATGATGAAGGCAGATGCCAAATCCCATCCCTCAGCCAATAATATCCCACTACTTAGCACCAATTTCCTGGCTTCTTCAGGTGAAATGTCCTCACCTTGTGGATCATAAGACTATAGAGCTACCAAAGCCTCATTTGTTATGGTCTCCTTACCATCAATTGTCAATTGAGCTCTTATCTGCTCTTTCTTGTACCATCTCAGGAAGTCTTTAAACTCCTCAGTTTTGACAAAGGTGTCATCATTCAAAAATTCCTGTTGATGGATCAGTCTTTCATCAACACAAGCCTTAAGAGGCAGTTCAACATTATCCTCCAAATTAGGCTATTGCTTCTTCCCCTCCCTAATTGATTTTCTTAGGTTATGATCATATAACCTATTGCCAGGTACTAGGGCTTTAGCCTTATCCCTCTTCTTATTTTTCCCTTTAATTGAAGGTTGACCTATTTCTAATTTCTGCCTCTTAGCAGTAGGCTCTTCCACATCATTAGGTTGTATCACCACTATTAAATCAACAATGTGGCCCTCTGTTCCCTGTAACTGTGGCACTTCAGCAATATTTTGCTATGGTGGAACATATCTAGTAAGACGTGCATAATCACTATCACTACTACTGTCATATTTAGATTCTGAGTGATCCGGCCCTTGGGCACCTTTCTTGTCAAGAACAGTCTCAAGCTATTCTGTAAGCACATAATAATTGTCTATCATGGCCTTAATCTTGTCAAAATATAGGAGATCATGGTAAAAACCCCCAAAAGCCATCCCATTTCTCTTGATTTTTCTTTGAAGATTTAACAACTCTTGAATCCTCATTCTTCTTGTCTAAATGTCATCTTCATCCAGAATGTTTCTTGTTGCATCTTCCTCTATACATTCACAGTGAACATTGGTATTGGGAATTGTAGGAGTATACAATTTTCTCACCCCTGCCATGAAACCTTCTGGGTCAATATATCTATAAGGAGCTACCCCCATTCTGCACCCTTCCAACCACTGGCCCATTGCATCAATAGCACCTTTGCCAATTGTAAAATTAAAAATTCTGAATTTCCTAGGGGTCAGAGTCCCCTATTTATGTGGTGCAAAATGCTCATTTTCAGTTAACAATAGTTGCCATATAAACTCCATTGCAACCACTCTTGTTGGTACATAGTAAGGTAAGAGATGAGGTGGGTGAATACACCCATATACCCTAATAAAAGTATAATTTTCTTCCAAGAAGAAATCACCCCAATTATGTTTTCCCTCCCACTTATCAGTATAGTCACATGGCCTTAGCAGTTACATAATCTTTAGTGGGATCCTTGTCCTGTTGCTGCCCAGACTTTGTACTACTAGATATACAATCCAATTCTGAAAAGCACAATAATCACAGTCCTTAGACGTGTAATTCCAAACCCTCACCCAAAATTGGATAGGATTAGGTCCTTCCTGGTAAAACCTCTGAGGGGCCAAATTGTCCACATCCATGATCACAAAATTGAAATATAACACAAGATGCATAAGAATAGAATAATGGAAAAACTTGGGCTCCTTTTCCTTAGAGTCCTTCAACTTCTTTTGAGTTTCAATGAAACCCTCATGCATATGATCAATGATATGATATATGTAATCATAACTAGTACTGGAATGCACCTCCTGTAGATCTAGTACCATCATCAAAATGCCAGCATTGATCTTCTCTGCTTCCCCATCAATCCCTAGCACTCTACATAGGGCATAGGAGATATACTTAATGTAGAAGTGTAGATCCTTGTAGTAATATGGGCTTGTCCCAGACATAGGATCTAAATACTTCCTCACTTCTTT
>MU226747.1:4089802-4117936 GCA_018584345.1 Thuja plicata
AGCACTCTACATAGGGCATAGGAGATATACTTAATGTAGAAGTGTAGATCCTTGTAGTAATATGGGCTTGTCCCAGACATAGGATCTAAATACTTCCTCACTTCTTTCAACATATGTTTCTACAACTAGCCTCTAGCAATTCCAGGCTTCAAACTATATCTCTGTGCATGCTTCGTCATGTCAATTCTAGTAGACATAGTGCTATCTAAGCCAAAGGCTTGCATGAATGAATTTTTGTTTAGTATCAGCAGGACAGTGCCATCATTCCTTTTAATCATTTTGGACAAAATGTCATAATGACTTGCAAGATCTAGGAACAAGTCTACATCTACGTAGACATCAGGAACAATTAATCTAGCTAAACCACAAGTCCAAGGGTTTGAAACTGGGATAGCTTTATCAGAATTCTTATAAAAGTAATTGAAAAGTGAAAAACCTGTTGTTCCTGGAGTGTCAGCATCTCGTATATCACGATAATCATCTATGAGCACATTGGCATTTGCTCTTTTGTTCTGAGTCGAACCAGGAAGCAATCTGAGGAATTCATCAGAATAATTTGTCTTTCCCTTTGCCTCCCCCTCTACCTTTTCACTTCCACCATTGGTCGAAGCTACACTGATCGCTCTGCTCATGTTTACCATGCCTGAATCTTCTCTTGTTTATTGTTATTGAAACAAATCTATCTCTAAGATTCACTTACTTCCCTGTGCACAATTCTCTGGAAATAATGAGTTTTTAGCAACGGAAAACCCTGCAATTCCCTGATTTTTCTCTCTTTCAGAATACTTAGCTCTTCTCTGTTTTGAAATTCTGAAAGCGAAATGAATGAAATTGATACACCATCAGCTCCTGATAATAACCGTTTGAAGTACACATCTCATAATTTGGAAAACATCAATTATGTCTTTAATTCAACATACTGCGAACTTGATTGAAAACCTAGTCGTAGTTCCATGAGCATGATAGGAAATCAAATTCATAAAACTGAATCCTCAAAAAAACCTTACAGAATTCAAATGAGCTGACATGTCTTCCTGTGATTGGCTAACTGTCATACATCTCAGCTACCCTTTTTTGCACAGTAATCAAAATCTAAGCTTGTGATTGGTCAATGAGTGATTCACACTGTCATATCAGATACTGTCACCTTTTCTTAATATTTGGTATCAGGCGACCATGCGACTACATATAATTTCTCTGTCGCTAACCCCAGTCTTTAACCCATGATCTCTCTGGAGACACAACGAATATACAACTTTTCTTACCTTTGTTAACCAAAGTTATCATTTGGCGATCACGCAACAAAGAAAAAATTAAATTCCCAATGGTTAGCACTAACTCACATCCCTTTTTGGAGACCACGCGACTAACCGTCACTTTTAGCTTTCACAATTATCTCTAAGTTGCTAGATGTTTTCTTTCCTTTGCAAGACCTCACGACAGCCCTTAGTCACCTAATTGCAGAATACAAATGATAAGTGTCAAAACTTCTTGAGACAATGCGACAGGTATTATGCCCTTTTCTTCACCTGACGACTTCGCGATATACCCTTAGCTGCTAAGTCGCGAGGACTTTTCCCTTTGGGATTTCTTATTCTCAGACTTTGCGACCACCGTAGGATCTTTAATCACTTCATCTGACGGCTGTCACAAAATCGCCAAGAAATCCATTATACCTTTAAAATCTTCTGAGACTTTGCGACAAACAAAAGCCCCTAATGAGTCTCGTAGTCGCTGAATAAGTTTTTACCTTTTGGCGATCATGCGATAAGTCTTTGAAATCTACTTACCTTCTGACACATGTCTCATTGCATAATGAAAGTTGAGTCATCTCCTGAATTTGGTGACCATTGACTGTGCTTTTATCCCAAACCGCATATGGTTAGTCGCAAAGTCTCGCAAACTTTCACTTTACTGGCATCCCTTTTGGAGACCATGCGACTAAAGACTTGCACAACATACTTAACCTCAGATCCATTTAGCGATTATGCGACATAAAGAGGTCACGATGTCTTGTGATAAACCATTAACTGCTGATAATTTCTTGCGACATCACGACCTATTTGTGGGTCCCTTCATATGTTGTTGGCCTGTTCACTGATCCCGCGACTACACGATACAAACTAAATTGCGAAGTCTGGAAATGCCAAAGGAATATTCTAATGTTGAATGAGACTATGCGACATAAGCTAATCGCTAAGTCTGGGAGAAAAAAACAATATACCATTCAAGTTATGTGACGAAGCGATCAGAATGTAACACATGACTTAAGTGAAATAAAAAGGTAACAGCAAAACATAATTGAAAAATACCTTAGGGTTTATTTTCAATTCGGAACACCAAAGAAGACCTAGGGTTTCAAGGTTTTTGCGCATTCTCACAGATTCACACTTGAAAACCTTAAAACTTTGATAGGGATAAGGCATAAGGACTGAGAGACTTTTATTTTAAACACAAGACCAAAGAGAGAAGACCACAAAATTAAGGGAAACCAGCCAAAATCGGGAATACAACCAAGAAGGCTCTGAAAGAATAGTAACTTTAGTGTCATACCTAGTGCGGAAAAGCATGTGGGACCAGTCAGCAGATAAATAGCCTCCTATTTTAGCAGTGAAATCTCTTGATAGGCAAATGGAGAAATTGGGAGGTAAATCAATGATATAAACGTCCATGGGTACTGAAAAACTAGGACATGCATGTAATGTCAAGTCTAAATTTCGTATAACTCCCACAATTGCAATTGTTGTCCCATCTAACTGGACTACCCCCTTTTCAAGTGGTTCGTATTTAAGGCCTAGCTGATCTACAATCTTCTTTGGCATAATCGAGCTAGTGGCACCAGAATCAATCATACAATTGTGAACTAGGTGTTGTCCTATAATAACTGTAACATAAAATGGTGGAGGTTTCACCAATTTAGATGATTGTTGGGTTGTACTTGTATTTGTAGCTACTAGAACCTTAGGGCTTTGTTGAGACAAGACATCATCAAATAATGACAGTGTTTGTAATGCCTCTTGTAACATATCCTTTTGGCCTGGGAGTACCAAAACATCCCACATAGATAAAGGAACCTGTGTCTTCTTTAAATGATCAATAATATTAAAATTATGGACACTAACCTTTTGCTATTGTTTCAAAATAGCTTGATCTTTTGCTGGTTGTAATTGCTAATCTAAAAATTTCTGAGTTTTCCCTTGCTATTGTAGTTTAACAGCAGGTTGTTGTACGTTATCAACTTGATTAATTGCAGCCTTAGTTTTTGACTTGGTTCCTGCTACTACACGTCTCCAAACTTGATTTGGGTCAAAATTTACTGCCAAAACAGCTTCTTCATTATTAAAATTAACCAAGGAAACATCAGGATTACCTTGTTACTATGGTGGATCACAATGTACCTCTAGTTTTCCTTTCAAAACATCTTTGTTTCTAGCCTCAAGTGCATTTGGACAATTAAGCCAATAATGCCCATCATTGCATGTATTACACAATTCTAACTCTTGCGCATAGTTGTCTTGAGGAACAACTACAATCTCCTGAGAAGTACTAGGAGTTGCATAGTTATACAATTGACCATCTCATTGACCATAATTCATTTGCTGCCCTTGAGCTTGCCTTGGCTGATTTGAGCTAGAAGCTTGATTTGTTTGTCTATTTTGTTGATAAGAAGCTTTAGGAGGTCTGTTGTATTGGCCTTGTTGCCTCTTCAAATTTTTTATCTCGTTACCATAGCTTTGCAATGTTCTCATCATGCTGTCACTTGTATCCTTCAGCTCCATAGTTTGCTCTTTTATCTCTATAATAGGAGTTGTAGCAGCATATTCTTCTGCTACAACTTGCATATTAAGTGTTGGAACTGGTGGAATAACAGCTAAAGGTGGTAAAACAGCAGGTACCACTGGCTGAATTTCTGCACAATAAGGCATTGGAGGACTTGGAGGTAACTTGCCAGCTTATATCAAGTTGTTCTCAGCTCTCATAGCAATATCATATGCATTTGGTAAAGTATGCCCTCCCATAGACTGTATCATCACTGAAATTTCACTGTTAAAGGCCTTTAGGTAAAACAAAAATGCATAGTCATTAGAAGGTTTGACAGATGCTGGAATTCTATCCCAAGTTCATTGAAAATGAAAATTGAAATCTAAAATATGCTCATTGACACTTCTTTTAATGGTAGTCAACTGTTCAACTAATGACAAATTATCTGATTTATCCTCAAACTTACTAATCAAAATGGTTCCTAAGTCATCCCATGTGGCAACTGAATTTACTACTAAAGTTTGGAACCAAATTAAGGCTTTACCTTTAAGAGAAGCTGCTAATAATTTAAGTGCTACATCGTCATGTGTGACTTGATGTAATCCACAAAGAGTAGCAATATCTTTAATATGCTCTATTGCAGAAATATGACCCTCACCATTAAAATACGTAAAACCTTTTAGTGTTGTTGGTGGAATATCATGATGAGCAGTAATTTGTAATGGGCTGCCAACATCAAAAGCCACAAATGAAAAATTCTGAGCCATCTGCACTGGTGGTACTTGCTGCTGAATTATGGGAGGTACAATAAACTTGTTAGATTGAGTTACTTTTTTTGATATTTTTTCAATCCCGGGGTAGAAGTACCACTGTTGGATGCTACAACAGTGAAATGATCCTTTTCTCTTTCTTCAAGAACAGGTAATTTTGATCTGGAATTATCAAGCACGCTTAAATCTTCAAGAAAATAGAAATCTTTAATAATTACCTCATGGCTTTCAGAAATGGCAGCTTGATCTTCAAAGATAGAATTTTTGAATAATGAAAAATTAGACTCCCTGAGAAAAGAGGAAGATTCTCCTATAGCTTGAGATGCTCTACTTCTTCTTGCTGATCTGCTACCTCTTCTGTTGGGCTGAAGCTCTTGATAAAAGAACCCTTCGTTGTTTGCTCTTGTAGGAGTCCTTCTCATTAAGATAAATCTGCTACTGGATCTACAATAAACTTTCAGAATAGAGTCGACAGGTGCTGGTAAAATACCTTCAAAAAGGCATAAATATTGCTGCTCACACCAATAACAACAATAAAAAATAATTATTTGGAAGAACTGTGAAGTAGTTCGGGTCCCACAGGGCATGCCAAAAACTATTTTCAATCAGGATTGTGCCTATAGCTGGATGCAGAATCTAGCCATCCTGTTGGAACATGGAAATATTCTCCTTAGGTGATATCTCAAATTTAATAGGAACTAGCCTAGAATCCAGAGATTCATTCTCTCATCCGCCAAGGAGAATGTTTCCATGTTCCAACAGGATGGCTAGATTCTGCATCCAGCTATAGGCGCAATCTTGATTGACAATAGTTATATCTTAAAAGATGATAGAAATGGAAAGCTTGACTCCAAAAGTGATGAAGGTATCTTTCTAGGGTATTCCACCAAGAGCAAGGCTTATAAATGTCTCAACAAAGTCTCTAACAAAATTTTTGAAATTGCAAATGTAAAGATAAATGAATTTGTAGAAAAGAATGAAAAGGAAAGCACAAAAGAACTAGAGGAATACAACAGGTTTGTTTACAATGAAGAACCTGACATTCTATCCGAGAAACAATGTATAGCTCCTGAGCAACAGATTATTGCACCCGAGCATCAGGCTGCAAATACCAAAAAATCAGGATATTGCTCAAGATGATGTACCAAGCGATGGAGATCAGAATGGACACAATGATGATCAAGATGATAGACAAAGAATTGAACCTGTACTTGCCAAGTATGTTAGAAGGAACCATCCATAGATCCAGATCATTGGAGACAAGAAGGCTGGTATGAGAACCAGAAGTAAGTCTCTAAACACAAGATGTCTAATTTGTGATTTTGAGCCAAAATATGTCAATGTTGCACTTAACAATAAAGAATGGATTAGTGCTATGAATGAAGAAATTGAGCAGATTGAGAAAAATAAGACATGGACACTTGTACCGAGACTAGATGACAAGAATGTCATTGGTACAAAATGGATATTCAAGAATTAACTGAATGAGAATGGAGAAGTCATCAGAAACAAAGCAAGACTAGTATAAAAGGGGTATGCACAAGAAGAAGGGATTGACTATGGAGAAACCTTTGCACCCATTGCTAGGATAGAAGGAGTGAGAATATTAATTGCTTATGCTACATTCAAAGGATTCAAGGTATACCAAATGGATGTCAATTTTGCATTCCTAAATGGAATACTTGAGGAAGAGGTATACATTGAGCAACTAGAAGGGTTTGTTGATCCAGAAAAAAGGAACATGGTATGTAGAATACACAAAGCCTTGTATGGATTGAAACAAGCACCAAGATCCTGGTATGAAAGACTTCATTCCTATCTCATAAGTATTGGATTTGTAAGAACTAGTGAAAATAGTAACCTTTATTTGAAGGAAGATACTGATGCTAACATTTTGATTGCTAAAATATTTGTTGATGACATCATATTTGGAGGCAATGATATGCTATGCAAATCATTTGCAAATGAAATGAGCAAAGAGTTTGAGATGTCTATGTTTGGAGAGATCAAGTTCTTTCTTTGTCTATAGATCATGCAACAGGATGAAGGCATTTTCATTACACAATCCAAATACATCAAGGACTGAAAATATTTAAGATGGAAGATTCCAAGTCAGTTGGAACACTGATGGCAACTGGATGTAATCTGATAAAGGAGGACAAGTCACCTGAGGTAAATCATACTTTGTACAGATCAATGATTGGAAAACTCATATATGTTGTACATACTAGACCAGATATTGCACATGTAGTAGGAATAATTGCAAGATTTTCTACTAATCCCAGGGAATCACATATGACTGTTGTGAAAAGAATCCTAAGATATCTAAAGAATACCAAGGACTATGGCTTATGGTATAGAAGAGAAGGAAAATTTGAACTTAAGGTATTTAACGATGTTGATTGGGCTGGAAACATTGATGACCGAAAGAGCACAACTGGAGGAGAATTCTTTATGGGTGACAAACTTGTCACATAGATCAACAAGAAGTAAAGATGCATCTCTCAGTCTACTGCAGAAGCAGAGTATGTAGCTGATGTTGCAAATTGCTCAAATATTGCATGGATCAAACAGTTATTGGAAGGTATGCATATAAAAATTCTTGAACCAGTAATTATCTATTGTGATAATACAAGTGCAATAAACATCTCCAAGAATCCAGTCATGCATGCTAAGACAAAGCATATTGCTATCAAGTATCTTTATTTGAGAGAACAATTTCAAGCAAAGGAAGTGATACTTGAGTATGTGCAATCAAAGGAACACTTAGCTGATATCTTCACCAAGCCACTGCCCAAAGATGCATTTGAGTACTTGAGAAAGAGACTAGGGGTCAGACCCTTGTCTACTGGTCAGTAAGATGACAAGAAGGCTGCATCAGCCTACATATTATCATAATATCATTCATGTTAATGCAAGCAAAAAGATGGACTTCAAAGATACATCTATACATAGCAAGGTATTTATCTACTCCAAGAACTAGAGTTGTTCTATTCCTGATGGATTGGGAAATTCAAGGAGTATATTATGGATAGAAAGGATTGTTTGGCATTACTGTCAAATATTTGTTTGTCGTTGCTGTCAAAGGGAGAGATTATATCCATTATCACATTAGGGAGAGATTATATCCATTATCACAAGGGAGAGATGTAACCAGAAAGGGAAAGTACATACAAAGGGAGAGATTGCTGACAATAGAGAAAAGAGACATCAAAAGAAAAGAACAATCAAAGGGAGAGAGTTTGACACAAGAAAAGAACACATCACATCAGAAGAAGAAATATTCTTCATCTATCCAGTGAAGGGATTGAAGACAGAGAGAGCTGTAAGAATCAAATCTAAGCTATGTGAGCTTACCGAAGACTAGATATTTGTATCAATTATAGTACATAAGATTGGTAGTTTGATGAATTTCAACTGTTATATTGTATTAGTGATAATATAGTGTGATAATGTAGTATGTTGTCATCAATGCCAAAGGGAGAAATTGATGAACTATAACTGATTGAATGTTTGAAGATGTTTAGTTGATGATCACCAAGACACAGAAAGTCAAATGCAAGGCATTAAATCAGTTAATGTATTGTATTGTCATTGATGTCAACTTGATATAATCTATATAGTCATGAACATACTGCTAAAGACTTCAAAGAACCAATGAATCAAAGGCTATGCTATTAATAATGCATAAAAGTTAAGTATTCACAAAGTGACTATATACACTAATGGACAAAATAAACCAACGAGAGCAAAGTCATAGTGTTACCCGACGAGAAAAAGCACATCATTGCCAACGAGAAAAGTCACAGTGTTACTCGACGAGAAAAAAAATAGAGTAACCCGACAGACAGAATTACAGTGTTGCTTGACGGACAGAGATCCTGAAGACAACTGAAGTCACACCGATGGAACAGTCAGTTGTCACCGACGACTAACTAAAGTATTGACCGACAGAACAAAGAGTTCAGAAATGACAAAATGCTTAGTTGTCAAGAGCTAAATATAGACTTAACTGGTACTTATCATTTTTTTAATCGACAAGATAAAGCCAGAGATAAGTAAAGGATTTAAAGCTGCTTTGTCCAGTTGGCAAGAAGATCTCTACGAGATTAAATAGGAGTTTTGCTTTAAATCTAATTGGCAAGAATTGTGGATCACGCCAAGATCAAGAAAGCCAAGAAACGGTGAAATCATGTCTATATAAGAGACAAGCTTATTCAATAAGAATAAAGGGGGAGTGACAAGAGAATAGATGTTGAAGAGATTCTGAAGGAGAAGAAAGTCTTCATTCAGACCTAATCAATCAAGCTGAGGAAAGAGCTAAAATCTACAGACATCGGCGAACAGTGATACAACATCACAAAGAAGAACAATGTGGAGCAAAGGTATTGAATTGATAACATTGATCATAAAGGTAATGCACTTAAAATAGATCTAAAAATATGCAATTCAAGTTGTATATGTGAATAGATCAATTTATTGTTTCAGTTTAACCATTGAAGCATCAAGTCTCTTAACCGAGTAGGACTTAAAAAAAATTTCTAATGAGATACACCCCAAGGAGTATCAAAAAGTTTGATCATACAAAGTAGCATTGGATATGCCCGATACCTATTGACAGGCCAAGTGAGTGTTTGATCAAGGATGGTAGCATTAGATGCCAGATACTAAGTGACAAACTATTCATTTAAATCCTCTAACATGGTCACACCTAACAGTGTGCTTGTAACCTTTAACAGGGTTGGCTCTTCACCGAGCTCACTTCAGAAGAGTAAAAATTTGGGTTACCGGTCCCAATGGTTTTTCTCTTAACAAGGTTTCCATGTTAAAAATCCATGTGTTATTGCGTTTATGAGTCATTACTTTATTGTTTTTCATTTCACATAAGTAAATCTGGATTGATCGATATACACTAGTTATTTACTTTATTTCGGTAAATAGAAAGACTGCTTATCGGTAAACATACAGTAGAAGGTTTTACAAAGCATTCCAACAAGTAGTAATTTGATATAAGTATTTAGAGGCATTCATCTTATAGGACTAAAGATAACTAGAGGCTTATAAATGTGGTAATAAGTTTTTTGGGTTGATTTAAGGATTAATTTTTGAGGCCACTGATTCACCCCCCCTTCTCAGTTATTCTAACAATTTTTATACCAACAACCCCCACACATTTATTTTTCCTTAGAGTATACTAATTTATGAGTGGTAATTTCCTAAGGTCATTCGAACCTTCCAAAAGGAACTTCTTCATCACTTCATTTATATTTTGTTTTGTCTTCCTAGTAAGTCTTACACACGACATCATGTAAATTGGAACGACCACCAGAATCACTTTGGTCATTAGGATTCTTGCCAAAGTAAGCCACCTCCCCTTGTACTTTTGAGCTTTTTTGTGGCATGTATCCATAACTTCGTCCCATAATCTTATTCTAGTTTCGAACCCAAATAGTCTTGCAATTCTTCTTTGAAGCCACCTCATTGTATTAAAAAATTGGACTATGGACTTCTCCACATTTATTAGTTTTTTAGAAATGGTAGAATAATTTTCTAATTTCTTTAATAATATTGGTCTCAACTAGACTTGCCATTTCATATAGAATCGTATCGTCCACAAATTGTTGGTGCATAACAGAGTCCATGTTGCATGTCATTGCGACCCATAATCTTATTCTAGTTTCAAACCCAAATAGTCTTGCAATTCTACTTTGAAGCCACCTCCTTGTATTAAAACATTAGACTATGGACTTCTCCAAATTTATTAGTTTCTTAGAAATGGTAGAATATTTTTCTAACTTCTTTAATAATATTGGCCTCAAATAGACTTGTCATTTCATATAGAATCACGTATCGTCCACAAATTGTTGGTGTGTAATGGAGTCCATGTTTCATGCCATTGTGACACCATGTCATAACCAATCATCATGTCTTTTTCTCTTTGTTTTTCCAAATGCCTCAATCATTATCATGAATATAAGCAAAGATATTGAATCTCCTTATCACAATCCCTTAGAGCTCACACAGAATCTGATAAGGGTTTTGTTAACTAACATTTAGTACCTCACGATAGATCATAGATCCACTCCAACTATTACTAATAGAATCCAAATCTCATTGTTAGAATAGGAAGTGCCAAAAAGCATAGCCATATACTTTGCTAATGTCTAACTTGAGCTTAATGTTTTTCTATTGTAATAAAAACTCAAATCATACCCAATACACCCCATATACCCTATATATTGAATAAATAAATAAGAAAAGTTTAAAGCGTGACTACTAGCCTTACCTACCTAGCATCTAATTTGATGCAAAGTTGGACATAGAGTTGGACATACTTACTGATATCATAGTATGGCCATGCCACCAACACTACCAAAGATTTAAGTCAGAAGACCCTGTATACCTTTATAATGTGCAATAAAGAGCGAAGCATTCTTTCCTCTCGAATTTCATTTCTTCGGAGATGATTAGATTGATCAACATAGTTTCCATTGATTTAAGTGCATTTAAGTCCTTAACATTCTATATAACAATCTTCATTGCTCGCTATGGAGGTTTTTGGTTTCCCTCCTTACATTTCAGCATGTTATTTTGCCCCTCGTATGTGACGATGTCTTCCTCTTTTGTTGATTTGTATTTCCTCTTTTCTTCTTTTAGCCTTTAGATTCTGATTTATGTTAGGAATAAGGTGTCTCAACCTTGGATAATTCCTATTCTTATTATTTGTTTTGTAAAATGTATTTTCTTGCAAATAATGTAATTAAGTGTGAGTGTACATGTCTAGTTGACATATTGATGTGTCACTCCACTTGATGTGTCGGCATCTTGAATGGTGTGTAAGGAGATCATGGCTGTGACGGATTCCTATGACACATAAGAGCTATTTCTAGGAGATTTCAATGATAGGTGAAGACATGCAAGACATGTGGCAACTGATAAAGTTGAGTACTTTACACTCAAATTTTTTTAGGGTTCCTATTTTCTCGGAGAATGGTAAAACCCTAATGTGGCTATTTTTGGAAGTTGCCCTAAAAAGGAAAGTGCATGATATAAGCATTTATAGGGTTACAGAAAAGGATACGAAAAAGAGTGTATTGTTGGTATAATCCGGTGCTACTGGATTTGTCTGTGTGTGTCGATTGTCTCCTAAAAGAACTTGCATTGCAAGTGTGTTGTAACCGTTGTGTTGAAGATAATACATTATGCAGGTTTTGGAGTGCTGGGGTTTTTTATCGAAAGGTTTTCCCCAGGGTAAATCATTGTGTCATTCTCTATTTTCTGTATGCATGGTATGTGGCTGCAATATCATTGTTAAAGTAGTTAACGAATCTGAAATTGTAAGGGTTTAAAATAATTTGCACAATACTTTCCTATAGAGATTAGTGTAGGAAGTTGTTTCCGCACCTGAGTTTCCTTACAATTTATAATTTCAGATTCAGATTGGCTTATTATGCATCTCGAATCAATAATATCAATCTCAGCTTCATCAGACTTCTTCCTAAGGCAGGCATCACCTGGGGCAATGGATTTCCATGGGGAACTTGGAACCGTATCGGTGCTCGAGATTTGGGTTCTTCAGACCAGATGGGAGGATTCACCTTTCTTCCCATTTCCATCCATCCCAGCTTCTTCTTTAGTTTCAGAAAACCCGTCCAGGATATGTTCCACAACAAGTTCTGGTAATTTCTCTTTCCAATTCTATTTTGGTTCAACCTTCGATTTGTTAGGACAATAACTCGACCAATGTTTCTTTCTTCGATCTCTATCGACTGTCACCATTCACCAGATGGAGCTTTAATGAATATCTCTGTTGGAATGACTTGGATGAATGCAATTCTCAACCTTGCGTAAATGGGAGAATTTCAGTTTAGGGTTTTATTCATCTATTTCAATCAGGACCCCTAAACTGTTGCCAGTCGTTCTCAATCTATTTTCTTTTCAATATTTGTAGGGCAAACTGGATGGAAATCTTCCTCCTGCTCTGTTCCAATGATTCCCCCCTTTTGCAATGCTTGCCTCGCTCTGCTTTTGCGCCATCTGTAAAATTTTAGAACTTTCTGATAAATGTCTGATTTATAAATATATACTTTTTTATTAATTCTCTATAATCTTATGTTTTTAATGTATATATGTTTTAATTAATTCTCTGTAATCTGATGTTTTTAATGTATGGGTCATGTATTTTTACTAAATTTACATAGATGTTCTAATTAATTATGTATAATTTGATATTTTTAATCCATAAATCATAGGTTCTCAATAAACTTACAAAAATTTCATTTTCTTAACTTGTCCAATTATAAAAACATTCTAAACTTCCTTTGAGTTTGAATACCTGTGCTTCCCAAGTCTTAAGGTGGGGGCCAGGCCATACTGGGGCGAATAAGTTGATTGATGAGACAAGGTAGATCTAAATTCAGCTGTGGGGGAGTAGTAATTTATTCCCCATATTTGCATTGCCGGTTACCCTAAATCTGAATCTAGAAAACTTTCAACAAACCATAAGTGAAGCTATATAAGGATGGACCCAGTTCCAGGGAGTGAAGCATCCCCCACGAAAATGATGATTTCAATTCTTACTCTTCTGCTCTGTCTCTCATCACTCAAGGATTTTCAAGTTCATGGAGACACAGAAGCAAATATCAATTTGTTTTCTGGAATATGGGTCCATGATCCCTCCTATCCTCTGTATGATGCTTTAAAATGCCCTTACATTAGCAAAGAATTCAATTGCAAAGCAAATGGTAGACCAGATTCTGATTATCAGGAGTGGAGATGGCAGCCAAATGGCTGTGATACTCCAAGGTTAAGTCTTTAAGTCTTTTGTTCTAATTTATTGGGTCACAATTTGGGAATTCTCTTTCACTAATGGTTGTATTATTATTTCAGATTCAGTGCCATAGGCTTGCTGGAGAAGCTGAGAGGGAAAAAATTAATGTTTGTTGGTGATTCCATAAGCCAAAATCAGTTTCTGTCTCTGATCTGCCTTGTCTCTAAAGAATTCCCAACTACATTCGTTCCTGGCAATAACATGAATAATAAATTCATTTCTACTGTAAGGAAGCAGATGGATGGATTGTGCTTTCTGGCTGATCTTGCAGGAAATTTTAATGGGTAATCAATCATTAACAAATTTGGTTAATTGTTGGCAGGAATATGGTGTTTCAATTGAGTTTTCCTGGGCTCCTTTTTTGGTTGATCTTGAGACCAATAATGAGGGGAAGAGAATTCTTCACGTGGATGAGATCCAAAACAACTCTGTTCATTGGATAGCTGATGTCCTGATCTTTGAGTCATCTAAATGGTGGCCAGAGGTTTTGGGCACACAAAGGTATGATGGATCCTCAAAACTTTTTGTTCCTTTCATACTTTGAATTCATTACTCTTGGCAGTTGTCTAGAGTTAAATGTTAAAATAGTTTAACAGTTAAAGATGGGATAATTATTTAGTAGATTTAAAGTTAGTCTATAATTAGAAATCAACATGCTCAATTGAATTATATCAATTTTTTTTTAACTGATCTACTTTTATAACCACAAAAATTTGCTGGTAAACTAACAGATGAGTTTAATGGATAAAGATGGGATAATTATTTAGAAGATGTAAAAAGTTAATCTATAATTAGAAATCAACATGTCCAATTGCATTATATCAATCTTCTATAACTGATCTACTTTTGTGACCACAAAAAATTGCTGGTAAACAAACAGATGAGTTTAACAGTTAAAGATGGGATAATTATTTAGTAGATCTGAAGTTAGTCTATAATTAGAAATCAACATGTCCAATTGAATTATATCAATCTTCTATAACTGATCTACTGATCTACTTTTGTGACGACAAAAATTTGCTTGTTTATTGCTGGTAAACAAACAGATGAGTTTAACAGTTAAAGATGGGATAATTATTTAGTAGATGTAAAGTTAGTATATAATTAAAAATCAACATGTCCAATTGAATTATATCAATCTTCTATAACTGATCTACTTTTGTAACCATGAAAATTTGCTGATAAACAAAAGATGAGTTATTCAAATGTTCCTACCTAACTAAGTGTTACTTAACTAAATGTTTATTCCTAAGAATTTCAATTGTATTGTTTTCCTTACAACTGAGGAATCAACATCTAATGGGTCCCAAGAAATAAAGTTCCAACTGGCATCACTATAACTTCTGTTTGCATGAGTTGTTTGGATGGTCAAGGGAATCAAATATGAAACCATCATCCATATTTTCCAATGATTTGACTGTCTCCAATGATTAATTTCCAATGTATTTTTGAATCTTCAGGTTATTACTGCTACACAGTGAAAAACCCCAGTGAACTAAATCTCTTTATACTTTATGAACAGATGGGACATGGTCATGGAAGGCAAGCAAATCTATACCAACATGTACCCACTGGTAGCTTACAGGAAGGCACTCACTACATGGGCACAATGGGTCTCTTCAAATGTGAATCCCCAAACTCTGGTATTCTTTCGCAGCACCTCATTCAGCCATTATAACAGGCAGAGAAGGTAACAACAGAGCATATGCTAAAAGTTCTAATTTTTCCCGAAAAAAATCCTTTTTTTCTCCTAGAATTTACTACACCATTTCCTTTCCTGACAACATTAAAATGAATGGTAACAGATGCGAGGGTGAGAAGGAGCCCATTCAAGATCCCTCATATGACCCTCAGCCAACTGCTCATGCCGCCATACTCCAGCAAGTTCTGAGCACCACTAAATTTCCAGTAAAATTCTTCAATACCTCTCATAATTCAGCATTTCGCAAAGATGGGCATCCATCAATGTACACAACCCTTAACATTAGTGGCCCTGAGCACCAAGATTGTACACACTGGTGTTTGCCAGGTGTTCCTGATAGTTGGAACCAGCTACTTTATGCAACTTTAATGGTGGCCTAACCATTAAATCTTAAAGCTCACTGCTCATTCATTGGATCTTACTATTCCAATCTGTTCTTCATGTCTGCAATGAAATTCAACGTGAAAATAAAACTCTAAATTTCTCTGTCACAGTATTCACCATCGGTTCCGTTTCTGTGTGTCTCTCTCTGTCACACTATGAACCGTTGGTTCTGTTTACGTGTCGTCATCACATGATCTGTCGCAGGGACTGGGTCACATGAAGGGATCCATACGTCCGAGAGCTTTTTCTCTGCAATAGAAGAATAAAGTAATATACGCGCGAGTTCTAAGTTACTTCGCGTTTACATTAATTCATTGTTTCTTTGAAGGACTGTCTTTATTGTACAGCTCACGAGAAGAAACGTGTAATATATGGTATTAGATCTAATTATTCTTTGCCTTCAGTCCAATGGACACCATGAGTAGTTTTTAAAAAAAAAAAAGTACATGTGACTTTTGTCATTTTATGATTATTTGGGTATTATTATTATGTTAATAAAATATTTATTTTTTATAATTATTTGTAATAGGGAAGACATGAATTAAAGTACAAATATTTAGAAGGAAGAGACATTAGTATTATTATGTTAATAAAATTTTATTTCTTTATATTTGTTGGGAAAAGAGAGAGATGATATAAACTATTGAAAAAGTACAAATTGTATAAGGGAGAGAGCGTAATAGTTTAAGAGTATCTATTATTATTATGAGTAAAATATTTGGTTTTTTCTTTTTCCTTTTTGTGTTGTAAAAGATTTGAAGTTAACATCATTTAGGTATCTACAACATGAACCTTTTGAATTCACTCTCATCTAGATATTTGTTTCTTTATATTTGTTGGTAATAGAGAAAAATTGTATCAAATTAAGAAAAGTGCAAATATTTATAGAGGTGAGGGTTTGATAGTTACTTGGGTATCTATTATTATTATGTTAATATAATATTTGTTCTTTTATATTTGTAGGTAATATAGAAAGTTGGTATCAAATTATCCAAAAGTACACATAAAACATCCATACGGCAAAGGGCTCAATGGTCACTTGACTACCTATTATTATGTTAATATAGTATTGTTTTTTTAAATATATGTAGGTAATATAGAATATGATATCAAATGAAAATAACAAATATTTATAAGGTAGAGAGACGAATAGTTGAAAATGTCCTATTGTTGGTATATTAATTTTGGTTATACGATTTTGTCTAGCAACAAATTTATACTATATATTATCAGTACTTAATCAACGTATAAATTTAAAAAATTAACCAAATATTGGTCACAATAGACCCATACATGAAGACATGAGATTCTATGAATGTCATATGAAAACTCATAAATACATTCATTAACAATTGAAATAAATACTTTTGGGTTTCAAATAAAATATCATAACTAACCACTATAAATGTGTCATTTATAAAATAATATGTTAACAAAATTATTCTTATATATACAACTATTGGGTTGTCATGTAACTGCATAGAGCACCTATCCCTATCCTTTGATCATATACAACTTGTTCCCCACATATAGGAATGTGCAAAATATGCCATACATCCTCAAATCTCACAGACCACTCTCTAGTTGGCAAATGTGAAGAACATGCTTCTAAGTGCCATCTCTTAGACAAAGCGCTAATTAGACCCCTATTTGTCCCGATCTCAGGCATATAGTAGACATAGTATAATCCTATAGCCCCTAGTTTCTTACAGTCAGCGTCATCCAACTGATGACGCAAAGCTAGGTAATTTGGCTTGCTCTCGTGGGTAGTCATCATAGGTAGCTTAACCTAAAAAGGTCAAACCATGCTAAAAATCAACAAATACGAGTAAGAAATCTAAGTCAAGCAAGCCCAAGGCCAATTGCAATTCACCACATGCAAAATTTCCTACTTTAGCAATTGCAACATTCCAAATCAGGTAATAGCATCATATGCTTAGAGTACTAATCTATCAAGAAAATGCATTATTTAAAGCAAATGTGTAGTTGTATTGTCCAATGTGGCACACAATTAGGTGAATACATCACCACACACCACGAATGCAGTGAATTTACAAAAGTTGCATCACTTCTTGAAAGTGACACTTTGCCATCAAATGTGGTGTTTTGCCTTCAATTGTAGCAAATCCAAATGCAATTATGGTGCTTGTGCTGATGAGAGCCATAGGACCTAAAAAATGGAACTAATGCTAATAAATGTTGGTCAAAGTAAAATTTCTTACTTGGCCTCGATCAACATTTGGATGACTATACAATTAGATCTACTCCCCCAATGGTTCTCACACCTGATGCTTGTCATTGCTCTACAAAGTCACTCCAAGTGCTCCCAGGTCACTCCAAAATCTTCAAAGCTCAAGTGCGCAAATGACTTGAAAGTGACCCTTTTGGCTCTATATACCCCCTATTTTTTGCCTCGATGGAAGTGCATGTATACTTATTGTTTCTATTGGTCATAGTTCTTTTTAGCTTCCAAAGCTCATAACTTAGGCATATGCACCTCAAATTTTTTTTTTTATCTAAATGCATATTCGGATTCTTGATAATATTGTCAACAAATTGAACCTAATTTCAAATTTTTCTATCAATTTCTTGAGGCGCCCCATGGTACTCGTCATCACCTTGTTCCTACTAGGGAAAATAGGAATTTTTTTAATGATTTATTCTTTGAAACAATGCTCAAAATCCCATCATCTTAAAGATGGTCAAAATGTAGACACCTAAAATTATCCAATGCCTGCAAGCAACATTTAGATAAAAAATCTAAAATAATATTCTTAAGTGCAGGAATCTTACCTAGACAGGACTAAAATGGCAAGTGGAGAATGCGCGCTTAATTCGGTTTTAGGAGGTTGTTTGGATTGGAGAAACACCTTTGGCCCTAAATATAAACTTTAGAGGCCTATATGATATTAGAAGGAGGTTTTTTGGTACTTAAGTTGTTGATTATATCTACCCTTTGCTTTCATGGAAGGATATTCCTCAATGCTACCAAACAACCTAACTTGATCCAAAAAGCTAAGGAGCTACAAATGATACTAAAGAAGGTTAGGGTTCCCCTATTTTTGAGAGAGGACGAGTGCATTTAGAGTAAGACCTGAAGGGGGGCTTCATATAGTTAAATCAACTTATAATGTGTTGGAAAAAGAAGGAAATTTGTTGGGAGGGTAGAGGAAGATTTGGAATCTTTAGTTGATTTCCAAAATAAATTTCTTTTGGTGGCCAACCATGCACAATAAAATCATACCATGTGATAATTTGATTAAGAGAGGGTTTTGATTACCTAATAGACGTGTGCTTTGTAAGTAGGAGGAAGAATCCATTCCTCATATTTTACTCGACTATACCTTTACCCATGATTTATGTCAATTGGTGTTGTCAGAACTTGAGCTACCATGGACTAAAAATAGTGTTATCCAACAACTTGTCACTAAATGGAGAGGACCATCTGATAACCCTCTGATCAAACAACTTCAGAGACATATCCCCCCACCTAAAATGGAGCTTGTGGAGAGAAAGGAACAACATAATTTTCAGGTATGTTGAAAACCCAGTGGAGAAAGTCTTGAGAACATTCTATAAAATGCTTAAGGATAATATTTATATTACCATCTAGAAGTGTCCATCCTTTCCCCTTATCTCTTTGATGGCAAGATGGCAAGATGGCAAGAAATTTGGAGTTACCCAACACCTATGCTAGATTTGATAACTCTAGGAGTTTGGCAAGGAGAAATCCCAGGTGGAAACCCCCATATCCAGGGGTATAAGCTGAACTTTGATGGTTCTACAAGAGGGGAAAGTGCAGATGTAGGTGGCATCATAAGGTTCGTTACCGGGGAGGTAATTTTTTCATTCACTAGTAATTTGAATAGACACACTAATAATCAAGCAAAATGGATGACCCTATATTTTGGGAATCAAAATTTCCCTTTCTATTGATGTGAAAGTTTTGGCAAGTGAAGGAGACTTCAAGCTGATTGTTGACGATGTCAAAGGCCTCAACAAAGCCAATTGTTCTATAGAAGGAATTATTGGGGATATTTGGAAACTACTATTAGGGCTTGATTTATTTGTTATTAATCATTCCTACATAGAGGGTAATATGGTGATTGATGTTATGGTATCCCTAGGTCTTAAAATTGAGGGCCTCAGATGCTAGATAAATATTGACTGTATTCCACCCAATATTAGAACTCTCATAAGTGGAGAGAGTAAATTAAACAATAATCATAATGGGGACTAAAAATCTATGGTTTTAGGGTACTCTCCAATGCATAATTGGGATGGGGGGTAGGGGTAACGAGGATAACATCTTGTCCTCTTTGAATTCCCCTTCGATAAGGTTTTTGAGGTCTTATTTTATGAGACATGTTTGTAACAAAGGATTAATTACCCAAAATCCATGGGTTCTTCTCATGAGGTTTGTGGTAACATGGTGGCAAAAATGTTTTAGGACTTGGAAGCTTGGGAAGAATATTTCTAAGTATGGTTTAAAATATCTCCTCTTCAATGTATCACATTGGAGGGGGGTGCACCCCATTTATTATACTTGTAATGCCAAATACGTTGTACATTTAAGGTATGGAAGAAGGAACTCTTTCCAAACCCATGGCAACATTTTAAATTTATCTTGGCCCCTTTCCCACCCATTTTTAGTTGGAAATTAAAATTGCGTGGAGAGGAATTTCTTGCTTCTTGGATCCCATAATGGGATGGCATGTGAACTAGGTCTATTGCAGATGTGGAAAGAGTAGATTCAATGTCACAACAATAAGAACAAGCCTTGTTGGCATGATTTCCAAAGAGAAAAGACCCAAAGTGGGTAGGGTCAGGTTTGATCTAGAAACAAGAAACCCTACACCCAAAATGAGTGGGGATAGGTTCAATTAGGAAGATGGAAAATGTTATGTAATGAGAAATGATGCCATGGTGGCAAGGAGGGAGGTTGTTGCTAATGTTACTAATTTGAAAAAAGAACCCTATTAATATTGGGCCCAAATGGTTTAGGTTGAAAGGCCTAGGGCCCTTGATTAAAATTATGAGAAAGACCACTTCCATGCACAAATGTGGTCTGGAAAAAAAGGAAGAAACAAGGTCCTTTGTGAGATTGAAGATGACAGAGGAGCAAGGATCCACAAAAGGGGTAAAGGAAAATCTATCAAAGGGCATGCAAGGGAGACTCATGAGAGGAGATCAAGTAGTGGTAGTACAACACATATCTCTGACAATTTGAAGGATGGAGTCGTTAGATAACTGAGAGGGGGGGGTGAATCAGTTAGTTCTCAATTATCCTATAGTCCCAAATTCTCCCAGATGTATATAACACAAATTTAAAACATATAACTCAACTCGGTGAAATGTATACTATGATCTCAAACTTTTAGTCCTATAGTTGTTTACTGAGTAGCAGTAAATTAATACTGTTATTACCGATCAAAGTAGATAAAGTAACGTGTAAAGAAAAATAACAATCCACAACATTCATACACGTTGAATTTTAACGTGGAAACCCTGCTAAGGGAAAAACCACCTGGGACCGGTAACCCAAAATATTTCACTCTTCTGAAGTGAGTTCGGTTAAGAACCAACCCTGTTAAAGGTTACAATGCACACTGTTAAATGTGACTTGGTTAGAGGATTTAAAACTAACAGTTCTCTCTTGACCAATCATCCACTACGGGGTCAACAAGAAACCACTCAACATTCATTAGAATGTCATAATAAAGACTTTCACATCCTAATCAGTTAAGAGATTTATCTGTAACAATGGTTAAACTGATACAGTAATGATCTGATTCAAATATAACTCTATTTGCAGATTTTCATATATATGCTAAGTACATAATACCTCTGATTAATTTGTTCACTTAAGTTCATCTGATTCTTCCTACTCTGTTATGCTCGGTTAATGCTCTTTTCTCTATCACTCGGTAATGTTTGTAGAAATGCTCGGTTATATCTTTAACCAGTTTGATCAGTCATGCATGTGTGTGCATCAAGTTCTATTCATAATGAATCTCTTGTCTCTTATATAGACATAACTCATTTAATTTTCATCCTTTAGATTTTTCCGCTTAATCTCCATCGTTGGTTTTTCCGCTTAAACCTTCCTCGACAGTTGTGTAAAAAACACATTTCAATCTTTGTTGTCTGATCTTCCTTGAATTTTCATAACCGCTTGATAATCATAACAGATCTTATCATTTACCTCGGAATTATCAATTTCCAGCTCATCATTCTAGTCGGCCCCGATTTGATTAAATTGCTCTGTCAATACCGTGTTGTGTAGGCAATCCCTAGCTCGGTTATCACTGTGCTTGGTATACACTATGTTTACTTGGTGCTCACTGTCTCTTGGTGTATACAGAACTCTTTAATTACCAACCACATAAACTTTGTTTGTTCCAGATCTTCAATCCATAATAGATGTTTGTTACCATAATGATACTCACATAAGTTGACATCAATGACAATACATTAACTGATTAATGTCAATTATCATATCTGTAACTTGGTTTATTATCAACAAAATGAATTCAAACATACAATCAGTTGTAGTTCATCAATCTCTCCCTTTGGCATTGATGGAAACACAATATGAAGTATGAAATATGAAAATTCCATAGAATACCAAACTTATGTTCAACAACTGCAAAATGTTGTAGCTCTCCCTAGATTGAATATATAAAATGTGTCAGCATTAAAAAACTCACCATGCGTATTTGAATCTTCTGTTCTTGAATCTCTCTGTAGATAGATATGTCATTTCTCCATTTATCATTCTCTCCCTTTGATGGATAGATATTTCATTGAATCTCTCTCCCTTTGACAACAATGCCAAAAAGAAAATATACACCTCACCAGTAGCCAAAAAAAAAAAATCTCTATTGGTCGGTGCAATTAAAGTAAGTACCTTGCAGTGTACTGATATGTCTCTGTTAGTCTAGTTCATCTTTGCATCAACATGGTTGATATTTTGATTTCATGTAGGTTGATGCAACCTCCTAGTCAGCTTAGTGACCGATAGACAAGGGACGAACCCCTAGTCTATTCCTCAAGTACTCAAATGTATCATTTGGTAAGGATTTAGTGAATATGTCTGCAAGTTGTTATTGTGATTGTACATATTTTAGTATAACTTGTTTATCTTGTACTTGTTCCCTCAAGTAGTGATATTTGATAGATACATGCTTTGTCTTTGCATGCATCACAGGGTTCTTTGAAATATTTATTACACTAGTATTATCACAATAAATTATCACTAGGTCAGTGATCTCTTCATTCATACCTTTCAAAAGTTGTTTTATCCATGCAATGTTTGAACAGTTTGCACCAGCAACAACATATTCTACTTCTACAGTTGACTAAGATATGCATCCTTGCTTTTTACTTATCCAAGTAACTAATCTTTCTCCTATAAATAATGCTCCATCAGTAGTGCTCTTTCTATCATCAATGTTCCTAGCCCAATTAGCATTAGTGTAAACTTTCAGTTCGAACTTGCCTTCCCTTTTTTACCACAATCCATAGTCTTCAATGTTCTTTAGATATCTAAAAATTCTCTTTACAAAATTCATATGAGATTCTTTGGGATTAGTAGAAAATCTTGCATCAATTCCAACTGCGTGTGCTATATTTGGTCTAGTGTGTACAACATACATCAACTTTCCAATCATAGATCGGTACAATGTATGATTTACCTTAGGTGTCTTATCTTCTTTTGTCAATTTGTATCCTGTCACCATAGGTGTTTTGACTGGTGTTGATTCGTCCATTTTGAATGTCTTCAGTACTTCCTTGATGTATTTTGATTGATTAATGTAGATACCTTCAGTATATTATAAAATTTGCAAGCCAAGAAAAAATTTGATCTCTCCAAACATTGACATTTCAAATTCTTTCCTCATTCCATCAACAAATGATGTGCATAAGTTATCATTTCCTCCAAATATAATATCATCAACAAAAATTTCAGCAATAAGAGTTTTATCATCATTTCTTCCTTTCAAATACAAATTATTTTTATCACTTGTTTTAATAAATCCAATACTAATAAGACAGAAATGTAGGCTTTCATACCATTCTCTCAGTGCTTGTTTCAAACCATACAACACTTTGTGTAACTTACATACCATGTTTGTCTAATTAGGATCAACAAATCCTTCCGGTTGTTCAATGTATACCTCTTCTTCCAGTAGTCCATTCAAAAATGCAGATTTAACATCCATCTGATATACTTTGAATCCTTTATATGCCGCATATGCAAGTAATATTCCTCCTTCAAGTCTAGCAATGGGTGCAAAAGTTTCTCCATAGTCAATACCTCCTTCAAAATTTTACTCCTATTGTTGTTTACCGAGTAGCAGTAAATTAATACTGTGATTACCGATCAAAGTAGATAAATTAATGTGAAAAGAAAAATAACAATCTACAACATTCATACACATTGACACAGATTTTTAACGTGCAAACCCTGCTAAGGGAAAAACCACCTGGGATCGGTAACCTAAAATATTTCACTCTTCTGAAGTGAGCTCGGTTAAGAGCCAACCCTGTTAAAGGTCACAATGCACACTGTTAAATGTGACTTAGTTAGAGGATTTAAAACTAAAATTTCTCTCTTGACCAATCATCCACTATGGGGTCAACAAGAAAACACTCAACATTTATTAGAATGTCATAATAAAGACTTTCATGTCCTATTCGGTTAAGAGATTTATCTGTAACAATGGTTAAACTGATACAGTAATGATCTGATTCAAATATGACTCTGTTTGGAGATTTCAGATCTATGCTAAGTACATAATACGTCTGATCAGTTTGTTCACTTCATTTCATCTGATTCTTCATACTCTGCTCTTCTCGGTTAATGCTCTTTCCTTTGTCGCTTGCTAATGTTTGGAGAAATTATGTCTTTAACCAGTTTGATCAGTCATGCATGAAATCTGCATGTGTGTGCATCATGTGTTATTCATAATGAATCTCTTGTCTCTTATATAGACATCATAACTCTTTTAATTTCCATCCTTTAGATTTTTCCACTTAATCTCCATCGTTGGTTTTGCTGCTTAAACCTTCCTCGACAATTGTGTAAAAAACACGCTTCAATCTTCGTCATTCGATCTTCCTTGAATTTTCATAACTATTTGATCATCAAAAAAATCTTATCATTTACCTCAAAATCATCAATTGCCAGATCATCATTCTAGTCGGCCTCGGTTTGATTAAATTTCTCGGTCAATACCGTGTTGTGTCGGCGATCCCGAGCTCAGTTATCACTATCACTGTGCTCGGTATACACTATGTTTACTCGGTGTTCACTGTCTCTTGGTGTATAGAAAACTCTTCAATTACCGACCACATAAACTTTTCTTATTCCAGATCTTCAATCCATAATAGATGTTTTTTACCATGATGATACTCAAATAAGTTGACATCAATAACAATACATTAATTGATTAATGTCAATAATCATATCTGTAACTCAGTTGATTATCAACAAAATGACTTCAAACATACAATCAGTTGTAGTTCATCAGGAGTATTAGATGATAGGGAGAAAGACGATGCCTAGAAACCTTGAAAGGTTGTGGGGGGTGTCTGGAACTCTCTAATAAAGTGAAAATTCTTAATGAAAAAGTCAAATTATTGAAGAACCAATTTATTAAAATTGGAGAATTCTATGAAGAGTGTTACTAGATTCAGACACAAATTCATGCATAGTTTTGCTATTACACTTAGCCTCTTACAACAGAGCATTTTTACTGATGACGAGCGAGGTGATTTATGGGAGGTCCTCAATTTCCTAGGGAGGATTGGAGTAAATTTTTTTCAGTTCTCACCATCAACCTAGACCCTAGTTCATTTGACCCCTATTTTATTCTTGTGGATGTTTTTTTGTGCTTCTACTGATAATCCCTTGCTATTATTCACCCCTGTGTGAGTTCTTGGTCAATTTTTTTTCCCCTATCTAACTTTTGGTTAGATGTTGTTAATGTTATTGTTGTAATGTTTGGTCTAGTTGGCTCGTCTAACTTCTACACCTGTAGGGCATTTCCTTTGTAAGGGTTAACTCTTGTTATGTTGCTACTTTAATAAAAACATTTATATTTTTTTTCTTAATTAAATCAATAATTTTAATTATTTAATAAATTTAGTTTTATTCAAATTCAAATTCAAAAATTAATATTTCCCTCCTTTCCCAAAATTAAATAGTATTTAATTATCTAATATTCTTCTAATGTTAATGAAATGATTATATTATTTAATTAATTTTTTTCCTCCACTTTAATTGGTGAATCCATATCACTACCAAAAAATCTCACTGAATTGTGATATTGAGTCACACATTGCATCATGACAACCATCTCCTACATGAAGATCATCTATGTCTACACACACACAACTGATATGCGTGTAATATCAAGTAAAATCAAGATCTCAAAACCAAGAAGATACATACAACCACCAAAAACCATCAATTGGGAATCAATCATATATCACCAACACATCACTATCAAAAGATCCCACTAAAAGTGCAATTAATGAATAATCAAGCTATCATGACATCATGATAAACCACATGCTACAAGTCCCAACACCAACTATCCAAGTAATATAAACGAGATCCATCCTGTCATAAAAGAAAAATATACCAATGCACAATTGACCACAGACAAGGCCAACTAATAAAGTTTGTATCAAAATTGAATAAATCATGTGAATATAGACAATCAACAAATAAGTCATCCTAGTGCAAGTGAATGGTTAGCTAATCCACAACCTGCATAACTTAAAGATCTAATCAATGAAACATGTGAATTCTTCATCATATCAGTAACCTAAAAACTAAGATATTAAAAAGAATAATCCTATATACCAAATAACTCAAACACCAAATTAACATCCAATCTAATTTTTAAACCATGTCTACAGCCAAGTACCATAGTCAAGGAACTAAATAAGCATCAAGGAGATAAGCAACAACCTCCTAACATCAATCTAAATCACTACTAATCAAAACAAAGATGATTATGTTGTATTGATGCAAAACATATACCTTCTTACCCATGATACCATAATCAATATCAACATTGTTCTTGTACTCAACTATCACCCACATGAGAGTCCAAGTCTCAAACCATGTCCAACCATGTTGTCAAAGTAAATACAACATGTGTACTTATCATCATCAAAACCCAAACTTTGAAAATGTGTATAAATATGTATACTAGGAAGCACCAAATCTTATAATCACTTATAGCATAATATCTCATAAAACATGTACTCCCTCAAGGTTTCATCCCTTGAATCATTCAGATGCACTCACACTCACACCTCAAATCTCAGGCACTAACAAGCGAACAAATAAGTACACAACTCTCTATACTCACCAAACTCATAATATAGAAACACCAAACAAAAGTATACTAACACATGCTCTCCAACACCTATTCAAAATTGAAAATTTAACTTTGTATACAAAAGTTGTGACCAAAACTGTGAATAGGAGAACATCTCGCTTCCAAGCCCCAAAAATATGATAAAATGCCAAAATCATGAAACCAGACCTATACCATCCTCTATTGATTGAAATCAACTTTCCAACAAGTATAAGAAGTAAAATAACTAATTTTCCCGTGTAAATAACTCCAAGGTGGTCCCCACATTAATTTCATTTTTAATTTTCAAAATAAATTTGGAATTCCTTTTCCCCATTTATTTTTCTATTAAAAAACATTTAATATGAGTGGTGGTGTGATTTTTTTTTTAATATTGGGTGAAAAATTTAATGTCTTGGTACAAATATTTAATAAAATTTCATCGACATTTTAAATTTTATTCATGTAGAAGTTTTTTAATATTTATTTATTTAAAGTGGCATGCAAAACACTTACTAAAAATAACCTTTTATTAAATAGGGGATTTTTTAATATTTTTTGATGAATAGTGCCTTCTCTATTAAAAAATATTAAAGTTACATATCCACAAAAAAGGGGCCGGGGGACATAGAACTCACCCCGCAGAGCTCACACGGTAGAGCCAGAAATAAAAACTATTCATCAAAAAAACATAAAGCCATTAGGCAGCAATAGCAGTAGCAGAAGGCGGAGGATCTTTATCATCTGATCCCCACGCCTTAGTGGGATTGACAGGAGGGTCGCGAAGCAACCAACCATCATCATCAGCATCTTCTTTATCTTTTTCATTTGCCCTGGGCGGGGAGATAGCAAGAGCCAGGCAGGGATACTTGGAAGAGGTGGCAGGAGGCCAATCCAAACCATGGCGAACACCAGGAGCACCAGGAGGGGCAGACTGCGCAGGAGCCGGCGCCCACCTAGAAGGCCAAGGAGGTGGAGAAGCCGAGCGGCGCCGCCATCCATCCCCACCACCTCTTAGAGAGTGGTGACGAGGAGCCTGGGACTGCGGAGTGTGCGAGCGGCGCGCCAAAGAACTGCGCCCGTGGCGGCGGCCTCTGGGAGGCGTACCCTCGGCAGAAAGGGCATCCGGAGGAACCTGAGCAACAGTGCAGGGAGCATTGCCCCAATGATTGAGTAGCTCTTGTAGGTGAGCCACTTCCAGAGCCACTTTATTGGCTTGAACTTGAATCTGCATCATAACATTATTACATATACAAGCTTTGTTAAACAAAGCAACATTCGTATCAAGAGAGCTGTGAGAGAAAATAA
>MU226747.1:4122236-4185214 GCA_018584345.1 Thuja plicata
TAACAGGTGTTGGGCAGATTCAAATAAAGCACCTTTTGAGAGATGGTGAGAGCACCAATCTGAATTTCAACAGTGTCCTTGAGGTCCCTAGAAAGGTTGACCTCAACACAGACCCGCTTCTGGGGACAGGAATTGAAAAATTTATCATGTTCCATGACAATGACTTTGCCAAGGGTCTTAGCAATAGACTCAATAAACGGCCAGCATGGCAAAGGGAGGCCAGGGAACTCGACCCAAACTGGAACCCTAAGTTTTTTGTCATCTGAGACAGTAAAATCTCGAGACCATTTTTGAAAAACTAACAGGGAGGACCTAACAGTCCAGGGTCCACGGTTAAAAACCGCTTCCGCCTGAGAAGGGTTAGCAAACCGAAAAAGGAAAAAACCTTTGGTAAGGTTTTGCACACCATCAAGACGGACCCCATGAGGGGTCCAGCTCTTGTTGACCTAGTCTTTAAGAATACTTTCAGGAGGAGTACGACCCACAAAATATCCAATCAACGTATGCTTTTCTAACCATTCACAAGCAGAATCAAATTCTTGTGGATTAAGAACAATATCAGGGTTACCTCGTGAAAGACCTTCGGAATGAACTTGCGGGGATGTTTGTTCAGAGGAGGCACCATGGCTACCCGAAGCTTCAACTCGTGCACCAGCAGCAACTACTAGGCCGAGGTTGGCCGGAGCCATACTATAAGCTAACCCTAATGCAAAAAAGATCCCGCACTTAATGCGGTGTGACAAATGGATGGCCCAGAGTGGAAACACAGACAGAACACCGTACACATGAAACCCTAGCAGAGCCAAAAAACTTGAGGCAAAAACCTAAGTGTCCAACCTCGTGATTTTAATCCCCTCATGATTTTAATCATAAATATATTTTTTTTAAAAATTAGGACTCTCTTTTAAATATGAAGGGTAAAATATTTAATTTAATTTAATTTCCTTTGAAAAGTAAATTTGATCACTGTCAACATAATTTTTCCTTTTCTATTCTTTTTCAATTTTGGCCAAAAAGGGGACAAATGTATATCAAAAATATCACTCAAGCAACCTGGATCCAATCGTGAGGTCCATTTTTTCTAAGGAGGAAATTTATGAAAACTTCTCAAAAAAACCCTCATTTAAATGAACATCCAAAAACCCCATTTGACTAGAAATTTTCAAGCCCCAAATCTGCAAATAACCCATCATAACAACAAACTCAAAACCCTTAGATCTGCAATAAAAAATCTACAAAATCCTTATATCTTGTCATGTCTTTCATTCTTTCATGCATTCCATATATTCAACTCGTAGAGTTATAACGACAAAACCATAGCTCTAATATCTCTTGTAAGGAAATTTGCAGCCACAGAAAGATAATTTCCACATAATCCACATGATAAATCAACCAAATAAGTACTCAAAATCTACATGCAAGAGAATAGACAACATACACACAAAAATGTGACACAAGATATACCCTGGGAAAACCCTCATGATGGAAAATAAACCAACCTTCAAAAGCATCCATTATCCATGTATTACTCAACAATGCAACATTACAATACATCCATGAAAGCCTTTAAAGTCTTAGCCATAAGCAAGCACTCCATATGAACAAACAAGAAACTACACATCTCATTCCACACTTTTAACCTCCACAAATGCTAACATAGCTTCCCTCAACAACTACCCTTGTGGTTTCTTTTATAGACACAAGCTCCCATAACACCACCAAGTGGTATTATAAAAAATATGTGTTACCTAACCCCTTGAACCCACATTAATATTGGGTATTTTATTAATTTATTTTCCTAATATTAAATAATTACATCAAATTTAATATTATAATGTTACAATACAACATCAAGTGGTTTTGATAATATTCCAAAAGAATCTCTACATGTTGCACGTCCATCCAAGTGCTCCTAGGTGCAACATTACATGATAATAAATAAATATTACAATAATCAAGATTATTATGCAAGGCGTACAACACTTATTTCCCAATATAAGGGGTCTTCCCACAAAAGGGCATGCACAAAATCACATCATGAGTCACTCTCATCAATTGCAACAAGGTGACATACACATATCTCACAAAGATAATTTAACATGAGGACATTTTTTAGATAACACAAGGCTATCATGATGTAGAATTTAGATTAATAACACAAGTTTTCCAATATACAAAGGTAGGGATAGTACAAAATTATGGTCAAAATCTCTTAATTACACATGATCTTGAATACTTTCCAAGACCACGTCATTGCTCATAATTTAAGGTAAATGCAATACAACATATGATCAATATGTAATATCCACACAAAGCCAATGTATTTTGGATGAAATTTTTCATGATGCTACAAGAAAAAATACACATGGTTTCTCATATAATCATAACAATAATGTTATTTCAAGGACATATGACACTAAGCCAAATGATCTATTATGATGAGTTTACACCTTTTCACTTGTGAATGTTTCCTTTCATATATACAATGATGCATCACTACCACTTTCCAATGAGAAATGTGTTTTAATGTAAATAACACAATGCCAACATATTAATTCAATTTGTATCACATTTAATGAAATACTCACATAATATAGTGCACAATGCCCTATCATTAGGGACTCAAGGCAATATAGAGATGATAATTAGCCACCTACCTCAGAAGGGACACAAATTAATTGGGCCACTCAAGAACCACTAAGTATCCAAGATAAGTACGAATCAACATATACTAATTAGCTATCATACTAGATAAAACAAGGAAACATGACCATAGTGCATCCAAATACTTGGATCGCACAAGGGCCACCAATTGCTCACAAACAAGGAGCATTGCACCAACAATCCCCATATCCTTCTAAAGAGGCTCTCAGAATGAAGTATCTAACCATTCTCGATAGGTGCAAAATCACTAGGAGGTACTCTTTCTCCACCACACGTTACTTGGATAAGTTCCTCCTAAACCCTTGGAAATGCCACACAAGCCCCTGCCAGAATGTGAAGTTGATTCTATCCATGATGTTGTCATTAATAGTTTTCATTAATATAATTATATCCATATTTTGGTTGATTTTTTGTATTGGTTGATGTGTGTACCGATATTATTGGTAGAAGTGTTCATTAAAATATGTGATTTACATGTTTATCCTTATCCATGTTGGTGATGGACCCTTTTAGTGTGTAATATTTTGTCAAGATTTTGGTTGGATCATCCCTATCTCTGACGTGATCATTATGTTTTGGTTGATGCAATTGTAACATGTAGATCCTATCCGTTCATACCAAAGATCTTGAAGATTGTGTAGCGTGATGAGGCATGTTTTATTGTGTGAGGTGGTCCACATTTAAATCCTTTCCATTGCGGGAATATTTTGGTGTGACCTATTCCAAATCGGTTTAGGATGACTTGGTTGATGACACCAAGTGGTATAAGAAGAGCGATAATCTCTGTTGATTGATGTGGTGCTTGATTATGCAAAGTGAATGTGAATCTAGCAAGGAAATATCTATGTGCTGATGTATGTGTGAGTTGACGAAATTAGAGAAAACTATTATATCATTTATGTATTGTAGAGTATCAGTGACAGTGATTTCAGTGGTGGATTCTCTTTTTCATTTCTTATATTATGGCTATGAGCCTATTTGTAATTGGAAATGATCCTTTCATATTTTTGGGTAGCGAGTCCAACTAATAGTTAACCAACCCGTAGTGAGAAAAATGGAAGTGATCCCTTGTAAAAATAACCTTAACCGGTATTTCATAGCATGAGAATTAGTTTATCCATGTTTTTTCCCAATTTAGGTTTCCCCATAAATTTTGGTGTCCATTGTTTTGATGATTTTGTGCTTACATGTTTACATCTATTAAATGTTTATAAATTGTTTAAAGTGTTTAATAGTTCATTAAAAATTTTAATAGGTGTTTGTGAATAACTAATTCACCCCTCCTCTCAGTAATTTGACATGTTTAACAATTTTTATTAGAGCTTGGCTCCTCGGTATAGAGCTTAACCGCTTGAGGTAGATATAATGGCACAGAAATTGAACATTCATATGTTTGATGGATCTGATTACAATTCATAGAAGGAACAAATAAGAGGATATGTGATCTCAATCAGTTTCACCACATGGAAACATGTGGAGAAGAAGTCTGTGTTACCTCAAAATGGCCCTACTACTTCAGATGAAATCACAACCTATGAGGACAATGAAAGAGAAAGGTATGCAATCTTTAATGCTATCAAAGATTGAATTAGCGAAGGTTATTTCATTTAAGACTTCTTATGAAGTTTGGGAAAATTTAAAAGAGATTTATGAAGGCAATGATAGGGTTAAGTTATCTAAGAAGGTAACAACTAAGCAAAATTATGAGAACCTGGGAATGGAAGAAGGTGAAGACATAGGAAACTAATTTCAGAGGGTTAACAATATAGTGAATGAAGTAAATAATCAAGGAGGAAATGTCACCAATGAAGATGTTATGGAAAAGATCTTGATGTCATTACTAGATAGCTACAATGACAAGATCTCAATGATTGAGGAGGTATTTGATCTAAAGAAGTTTACCAGAGAATAATTGTTTTGAACCCTGACTGCATTTGAGTTAAGAAAGTTCAACAAAGAGAAGAGAATATCTAAGACAACATCTAAAGCTATAGATTCAGAGGAAGATCTGGATGGTGACAAAGATTCAAATGAGTTGGAATAAAAATTTGCAAGGAAGTTGAAGAAAGGTACTTGAAAATACAAATGTATGTTACCTCTTAAATGTTTTAGGTGTGGAAAAAATGGTCATTTGGCTACTAGGTGTCCGTAGAAAGGTTCTAGACAAAAAATTATGAAGTTTAGTAAGAAATCCTACTACGTTAATGAAGAAGCTGGTATTTCAGATGATGATTCAGAAAAAAAAGATTGTTTATTCTATGTTGAATAAGGGATTGATATTTCTAACGTATGTCCTGAAATTGATGATAATATTGAGACTTATTTGTATGTTAGAAGGAACAAAAATGAATGGCTGCTTGATAGTGGTTGTTCAAATCATATGATTGGTAATAAAAGTAAAATTGTAATACTTGACAAATATGATGGTGGTCATGTTAGATTTGGTGGTAATCAAGCAACATATATTGTCGATAGAGGTTCAATAAATTTTGATGGAAAGCATAACACTGATAATTTTTATTATGTGAAGGGTTTGTGTTACAATATTTTGAGTGTTGGATAGATGTGTGAAAATAGCTATGATGTTGTGTTCAAGAATTAAGGATGTGAGATTTAGAAAAGACCAAGAGTAGTAATTGTAGTTTACATGAGGACATGAAGGAATATGTATCAACTTGAAGGAGCTACAAAATTATGCTTACTCTCTCAGATTGATGATAGTTGGATTTACCACGAGAATATGTGCCACATAATTTTTGATAATTTGGTGAGAATCAGTTCATCTTGTATAGTGAGAGACTTGCCTAGACTATGAAAACTAGACAATGTTATCTATAAAGGATGTCAAGAAGGAAAATAGAGAAGAGAATCATTCAAAGCTAAAGATCATTCATCTACCAGTTTACTAGATCTAGTGCACACCGACCTATGTGGTCATACTAGAATAATCATTTTTCAAGGTGAGAGATATTTCATACTCTTTATTGATGATTATTCAAGATTGACTTGGGTTGAATTTATACGAGAAAAATTAGAAGCCTTTGAGAATTTAAAGGTTTTTAAAGAAAGAGTTGAGAATGAATGTGGTAGGAAAATCAAATGTTTGAGATCTGATAAAGGAGGAGAATTTACATCTAGTGATTTTGAGAAGTATTGTGAGAAACATGGAATTGGAAACTAGAACACCACAACATAATGGTGTAGTGGAAAGAATGAATAGGTCAATATAGGAAGCAACAAGAACAATGATAAAGGAAGAAATTTATCAGAGGTTTACTAGAGAGAAGTAGTGCACATAGTTGTGTACACCCTAAATAGAGTACTTTACTAGAATAATTATGGAAAGACTTCATATGAGCTATGGAAAGGAATAGCACATACAACAAAGTATTTCAATATTTTTGGAAGTAGATGCTACATTCAAAAGGATGAGGACAGCCTTGGAAAATTTTACAACAAAGTAGATGAAGGTATATATTTGGGATATTATACAAAGAGATAAGTGTTCTAGTGTTACAAAAAGAGGCTAAATAAGATTTTTGAAAGTGTGAATGTGAAAGTTGAGGAAGCTTTTCAGAAGACTCCTGAGAAGCACATTGAATATGAGTTTGATACAAAGGATAGATGAAAGGAAGACAATAAAGATGAGGAAGAGACAAGGTAGGCACTGACATCTACAACTAAGACACCAAGGTATGTACAAAGGAATCACACTGAGAATCAGATTATTGGTGATAAGAATATAGTTATTATTAAAATTAGAGAAGCACAAGAGAAAGTCCTATTATTTTTACTTTCAGAAATTGAACCTAAAACTGTGGAATAAGCATGTAATAATCAGAATTGGGAAAAATAAATGAAGGAAGAAATTGACCAAATTGAAAAGAATAAGACTTGGTAACTTGTGCCCAGACAGACTGATAACAATGTGATTGGTTACTAAGTGGGTTTACCAAAACAAGCTGAATGAAAATGGTAAAGTAGTAAAGAATAAGGAAAGGGTAGTATGGAAAGGTTATACTAAGATTTAGGGAATTGTTTTTTATGATACTTATGCCCCTGTTGCTTGAATGGAGGCGATCTTGATATTCTTGGCATTTTTAACTTATAAGGATTTCAATGTTTATTAGATGGATGTTAAATCAAAATTCTTGAGTGGAGAACTAAAAGAGGAAGTTTACATTGAACAACATGAAGGATTCAAATTAGATGAGAATCTGAATGCAGTGTGCAGATTGAAGAAGACATTGTATGAACTCAAGTAGGCATTGAGATCCTATTATAGAAGATTGGATAGATATCTGATTAAGAAAGGATTTCATAAAGGTTCTGTAGAAAGTAACCTGTGTTGCAATATTTATTTAGGCCAGATTTTGATTATTGTTGTTTATGTTGATGACATTATTTTTGGAAGAAAGGATGACTTGTGCAGGAAATTTGCAGAGGAGATGCAAAAGGAATTTGAGATGTCCCTGATTGGTGAGTTGAATTTCTTTCTTGGATTGCATGTAAATCAGAACAGTAAAGTCATTTCATTTCACAGTCTAAGTATGTCAAGGAATTGCTAAAGAAGTTTGGTTTGGAGAATTCTAAACTGGTATGTACCCCTATTGTTACCAACTGTAAGCTGACTAAGGAAGATGATTCACCAAAAGCAGATGCAAGTAAGTATAGATCAATGATTATCCAAGATTATTATAGCTGACTGCTAGTAGACCAGATATCATGTATGCAGTATGTTTGGCAACCCAATTTCAGAAAGAACCAAAAAAATCACATGTTATGGTAGTAAAGAGGATTCTAAGATATTCAAAGGGAATAGAAGAGTTTGGATTATAGTATCCAAAAGTATAGATTTCACATTGAAAGCTTATATTGATGCATATTGAGTCGATTGTGTGGATAATCAGAGTAGTACTAGTGGTGGAACCTACTTTCTTGGATCCTGGTTGGTTGCTTGGTCAAGAAAGAAATAGGATTATGTAGTATTATCAACTGTTGAATTAGAATACATTGTCACATCCTCGTGTTGTACTCAGGTATTGTGGATGAAATAAACCTTAAAGGATATTGGTATAACTTTTGATAAACCCATATCAATAATGTGTGACAATACCAGTGCTATAAACATTTCAAAGAATCTAGTGCAACATTTCAAAACAAAACATATATCTATTAGGTATCACTTCTTTAGAGAAAAGGTCTTGGAGAAGGAAGTAAAGCTTGAGCATGTGACTAAAAAGGAGAAAATAGAAGATATATATATATATATATATATATACATATATATATATACATATATATATATATATACATATATATATATATACATATATATATATACATATATATATATATATAACCTTTGTGCAAGGATATTTTTTATTCTCAGGGGGAAATTGGGCATTTTACCCCTTCCTAGTGTTCATGACTAGTTGCACCTGTGCATGCATTGGTCTAGTGAATTACATGCTTATTCTTTTCTAAATCAATGCTTGGGGGATTCCTCTTAGGGGTAGATGAGTGATTCAATAAGGGGGATTTTGTCCCTTTGTCATTGTTTTCAAAAAGGGAGAAGAACAACTAGAGAACTTTGATGCTGATATATTTTTACAGAGAATTATTGGCTTTGTTATTGATGATTGTTCCATAAATGAAAAATGGGGAGATTGTTAGAATGTGAAGTTGATGCTATTCATGATGTTTTCGTTAATGGTTATCATTGATGTTATGATATCCATACTTTGGTTGATTTTCTATATCGGTTGATGTGTATACTGATATCTTTGGTGTATCGGTAGAAGAATTCACTGAAAGATGTGTTTTACATGTTTATCCTTATCTGCGTAGCTGTTGGTCCCTTTTAGTGTGAAATTTATGGTGGAGATTTTGGTTTGGATCAATCCTATCTTAGATGTGATTTTTTTGTTTTGGTCGATGCAATTGTAACGTGTAGATCATATCCATTCATTTTGAAAGTCTCAGATATTGTGTCTCACACTGAGGCATGTTGTATTGTGTGAGGTGGTCCACATTTCATTCCTTACCACAATGGGAATGTTTTGGTGTGAACTATTCCAAATCAGTTTAGGCTGACTTGGTTGATGGCATCAAGAAGTATAAGAAGAGTGATAATCTCACTTGATTGATGTGATGCTTTATTATGCAAAGTAAATGTGAATTTGACAAGGAAAGGTCTATGTGTTGATGTATGTGTAAGTTGATAGAATTGGTAGAAGACGGTTATATCATTTTTGTATTGCATAGTATTGATGATAGTGCCTTTAGTGGTGGATTCTCTTTATAATTTCTTTTATTATGAAAAAAGCCTATTTGTAATTGGTAGCGAGCCTTTCATATTTCTGGGTAGTGATCCCAACTAGTAGTGAAACAACCTGTAGAGAGAAAACTAGCAATGAGCATTTGTAAAGACCACCCTAACTAGTGTCACCTTAAATGGTGTTACATTTCATGAGAATTAGTTTCTCCATGGTTTGTTCCCAGTTTGGGTTTCCAAGTAACTTCTGGTGTCCATTTTGTGGATGGTTTTGTGCTTTCATGTTTACATCTATTATAAGTTTCATAATTTTTTAAAGTGCTTACCGGTTTAGTAAAAGTTTTAATAAGTGCTTGTGAATAACCGATTCACCCCCCCCCCCCCCCCNCGATTCCCCCCCCCCCCCCCCATCTATTCTGCCTATTTAATAAGAAACAAGCTAACTAAAAACTCACAACACAAACACTCACACATCTATGTGGCACACCATCAAATCCATTGGCAAACATAACCATAGATCCTAGTGTTTCAATATGGTCTTTGATACCGTATGTAATGCCCTTGCAAGGAGCTCTCAAAAAAAGAGTAAATCATGCCTAAGGTTACATGATTTTTTTTTAAAACATTAACATTAAATATGATTAACATACAAGAGAATTATTCTCAACAACAAGGATTAATTCAGCAAGTTGCTTGAAGATCCCACACTAGCAAAAGACTAGACTAGTTAAAGAGATCTAGATGAACAAGGGAAAGGTTTTATAATATCTTAAACAAGGTATAGAGGGTGCTTAGATTCACTTGAGGGTCTCCTTGGCTCAGAAAAAGTACTGAGATTCAAGTACTTCTCAATTCATTTAGAAACCACCAAGGGAAGTGTTCTTGTAAATTACCAAGGAATATCCTTTTCTTCCCTTACACAATTAACACATGGTCAATATCAGAGAATAGGTATGGGTGTAGGTGTATAATCCTCACAACCACTAACATGTCAAATTCCAATTCATTTGGACAACACTAGGTGCATATATCAAAGGACAACAACTGACACTAAAGTATATCACATAATCCAATATACAAGCATAAACGCTGAAATTACAATGCCTCAATCCATAGGCATAGATGCCATTTTGCAAAAATGACCTAGTCTAGTGGGTAGAAAGTTTCAATCTAGAGACTTGGAGATGTCGAAAGATAGGTGGAAACACCAATCAACTTAGATGTTGATGGATAGCCTCAGATGCTGAAACATGAAACTTGGCTAGAAGAATAAGTTAAGTCCCACAACGAGGACACCCACTATTACACATAGGTATGAGGACTTCAATCCTACCTAGGTTCACTTAACAAGGCATGCCAAGCTTCCCACATTATCTTGAAATAATCTCACATGCTCAATCATCCTAACCAGATTCACTTGCATCCCTTCACACTAACAAGGAAGTTCCAAGAAGGGTAAGAAAGCACCCCCACTAACCACTAGATGACTTAAACCACACCTAGGTTCATTTTAGGCACCAAATTAAATTCTCTTAATAAAAAACCATGATACAGCCATATGCATCAAATGATATAAGATACATTGGAATACATGGTACCAACACCAACGCCAACACAAAAACTTATAACTCAATAAGAATACATACTCAACACATCTGATTATAATTACATACTTGTGGAACATTCATTAACAAGATAACTAAAAAATGGTACACAACATTTGAATCCATTACATTATTACTTTCAAAATATGAAATAATGTAACAAGAAGCATAAGAGAAGGATATGAGAATGAAAACTCTCAAATATGATCCACACATCCCTATTCACTAGTCCCCGATGGTGGTTTTCCATGCCACCCATCCATGTGGTACCTATAGATCCACCCCATCGTGCTCATAAAGATAGTCACACAACCAAAACGATAAAGAAATGCACACAAGAGAGGGAGTAGGCTTAAATACACGACATACATTATATATACAACAAAATAATATCATACCAAAGATGAATTCCCAACAATACAATGAAATACAAAAGTGCAATGTGAAATCAATGAAGTGGTATGATATCAAGACATATAACCACAAGGGACAACTACTCAAGTACATGTGAGGCATTCTCTCATATGGACAAGAATGAAAACCATACAAAAACCAAAACTACATGTGTAGGGAAACCTCTCTATCTCAAAACTAACACCTATATGTGCAAGAATTCAATACATAAGTCCAAATAGGGCCTCTACTCAAGACTGCAAAATGAATTCTCTCATATGGATGAGAATGATGAACATGTAGGAATTAATGCAACATGTGTGAGTAAATCACTCCAGCTAAGAACATGTTCCTACATGTGTACACATGCAATACATAAAATAAATAGGATCTCTGCTTAATACTATACAAGGCAATATATATGTGAGGCTTACCCCGACCTGTTATAGCTTAGCATTATTTTTCCTTACTATACTCTTTAGTTGACACTGATTTTGAGGCACTTGGACTATTTGAATACATGTTATTATTTGGGGATCTGTAAGATCCCATGCTATGTTATTTAACATTTGGATTATGATGTATACCTACTTATGTGATTTCTTATGTTAGTTAATCCAAATTATTTATGTGGTTAAGTTTTGATTATGCAGTACGATGGATATGTGTGTTATATGTTATCAAGATGCAGATTGACTTAGAAGTTTATGTTTATGCATATTGGATTAAATAAAGATAATGTTTAAATTAAGAAGAGCCATTGGATAATGCAAGTGTTAGTGAATATATATTTGATTTACCTTATATATCATGCTATGTTTTATGTGTTGATTTCTTGGACTACTCATGTGTGTTATGAGTGTGCAGGAGATTGACCATGGTTCTAAAACGGGGATACAAGAATGGGCTATGCAAATTCCATAAAGCTAAGGTTCTATCTATGTAAAGAGAAATGAACCTCATTGTTATGTGTTTTGTTTGTAAAAGTAATATGCATGATTGTATTTAAATTCAATTTTGTAAATGTGTAAATAAGTCATGTCTTATGTGTAATTATGTTGTGTCACTTGAGACATGTGTGTTTAATGTGTTGGCATGGCTACTAAATATAAATAAGATAGGTTTGACTCTAACAAGGGGTTTACCGATAATAGTTCACATGCTTACCCTAGGGTTGGGAGATATCAGATTGAGTCAAGTTAGTTGAATTTCGTGGGTTAACTTCAGGTGGGGTTTAGGAGGGTCAAATAGGCTTCAAGAAGGTATTTACGGTTAAATTTAACCACCCAACTTGGTACCCTAGGGGTTTGGGGTCAATTTTAGCTCGTTAAGAGGCCCATAAATCATTTATGGCACCTCCAAAATATTCCATTTAGAAAGTGGCGGAAATCAGAGTTTAGGAAATTTGGTCAAGCTATCCCTTCTTCCCATGTGAGCCTTAAACTCCATTTATGAGGGAGAATGCAAGTGGGGAGATAGGGATTGACTTGAGTCACTTCCCCATTAATGAAGAATTGTATATTCTTAGAATGAAATCCTTTTTAGGGGGCTTTGGGACGAAAGTTGGGGTTGTTCACCCACTCTCTATTCTTAGAGACCTCTAATTTTGGAAGGAGTTTTGGAGAAGGAAGAAAAAGGGAAAAAGAGCTTCTCAACATAATTCATTTTCCTTAAGCTTTGACTTGAGGTTGGTTTCCTCCTTAGAGTAACTTAGTGTAAATTTGCTTTAAAGTATGTAGAAATCTTGAATGTTCAATTAATGGAGTCTTGTGTAATTTCTTGTAACTCCATTTTTGTTCATAAAAGTCTTTTGTAGATTTTTTGTTATGTTTCATGTGTGCTTGAGTTTTTTATGGGAGTATTCAACGAACACTCACCCTTGGGAGAGCATAGTAACCTTGAAGGGGTGAAAGGTTAGAGACTACCCTTGCAATATAGAGTCTCCCATGTGTGGAGGGAAGAACATGGGTGTTTTGGTCAACATGATGCCAAGCATGCCCAAGGGAATTTGGGGGCCATAAGGGGAAATTTGATGGCTTGAAGCCATGTATCTGATTTGTGAGGAGAAGGGATTTTGAGCCCACTTGTGGCCTATAGTTATTGTTTTTATTGGCTTCTCATCTAGGGTATGGTCCTCTTTCAGGTGCCCTATGTTCAGTTCTAATGAAGACCTTAGTAAACCCTGGGTTTGGGTGCATTCTTGTGTTGTGTTCCCTTGCTGAAAGTTTGTAGTGGTGATTACCTTTTTATCACCTATTCCATTCCCTTTTCCCCAAGCTCGGGGGTGGCCTTGTAAAGGCCTAGGTTGGGAGGTGAGCCTCCATGGTCAACCTATTATATCCATGAAGGTATGGCTAAATCTCTCAGAAAGCTTTGTTGGAGCTATGAAGGTTATACCACATGATGGTCTTGTGTTCTACACCTGTTACTTGTTGAGCTTCCTAGCCCATAATATCTATATGGATCTTTAAAATTTACATTAAGTGTAAAAGCATATTGTAACAGTTGTCTGAATTTATTTTAATAAATGGAAATAGTAGTTTTCTCCTATCTTAGCAAAAATGTATTTAGTGAATAATATTGTAGAATTTCTTCCTATGTGGATTAAATAAATGGAATTCTGAGAGCTACTTTTCTTGCATATGGTTATTGCTAATTTATATGGATTATTGTTATATTAGAAAATAGGGAATTAAATTGCAAAATGAGGAGATGATTGTTTAACTCCAAGATTTAAAAGCATAGTTTAAATGATAGATGTGAGATAATTTCTAATTTACCTTATGGATTAATAGTTAAAATTGTTGACGTAGAAGCCTCTAGAAAATTTCATTAACTAATTAGATTAACATTTAATTTATTAAGATTAGATTTTAATTATTTTTAAATTTGAATTTAATTAAACATTAATGTGGAAATTAAAATTATCTTTTAAAGGAGATTTGATTATAATTCATTCTAAACGTGGGGATTAAAAAGGTTTAATAATAGAACAAAAATTAAAGTTTGATTGTTAAAATTCAATTAATTTGTTTTAATAGGGCATTATGATATTTGTATAAATGGCATTATATGACTAGCCTTTACTAATACTATAGGGGTTTTACCGATTGGAATTATAATTGGATATAATTTCCAATCAGTTTGAATTTTGATTTTGTTCGTTAAGATGCTATAGACTTAATTTAATAACTAGATCAAATATTCTTATTCGAATTCGAGTAGAAAAAGTTTGTAATATTAATACATTATTTTAAGTAATCGTTTAAATATGATTAAATAAGTAATAATGATAATAATTAAACTAAAAATTAATGGAATTATCTTTAGTGATCTTTACAAAGTAGGTTATTTTAGTGGGGTTATTATTAATTATATTATTATTGAATATTCTATAACCCTAGTGTAAAATCAATATTTTTAAAGATGATTTAAAGACCATTATATTTTAATTGTCTAAGTGGAATAACTTACTCAAACTTAGTCAACTAATATCTACTCAAACTTGTTCAGGGTTCTTAACATGAAAACACAAACCTAAATTAGTAGTCCGCTTAGTGTCATGTGCACGTACAAACATAGGAAATGTAAGCCTTTTTAAAAAAAATCGCTGGTATATTTTTTTCCTTTTTTGGGCATGACAGTTTGGTATCATAGCAGTGTTTCAACGCTGGGAACCTAAACCCACTATGTAATAACTAAAAATTTTCTATGCATGTGTAGGATGCCTCCACTCACATGACAGACCTGTAAATGTGGGTGTGGTCATAGACGTCCCCCTCAACTTGCGAGGAGGTACAACCTAAGGTAGAGGTTCTTGGAGGAAATTAGGGTCCTCCTCCCGAACCACCTTCGAATCAAAATGTAGACATATTGATGACACTAAAAAAACTTGTTGGGATTATCCTGGACAGAATGCCTTCGGTTGTACATCACAATGTGTAACAAGATATTTAAAGATGTGGGTCCTCAGCCAGAGAACAGAGTAGGATCCCTCCACCTAGGTTTGTAGAGGGACAGGCTGAGTAGGAGATTGGGTCCATTGGTGGACCAGGGCTGGTACCAAGGAGTGAGGCCCATAGAATTGGGAGGGCATCCCCAGATATAAGGGATCAGATCAGGGATTTGATGTGACTTCACCCACCCCTATTCTTACAATCTACAGATGGGACAAAGGTCGAGTCTTTGCTTCTGATTCTTGAGGGGTTCCTTGGTTTGTGTTCCTATGTGAGCAACCGTAAAGCATGATTTTCCATTCACCTCCCTAGAGAAGGAGTCTCCACTTGGTGGAAACACAAGGAATTCAAGGATAACCTAGTTATAAATACCCTTACTTTGGATGCCTTTCTAGAGATATTCAGAGCCATGTATCTCTCAGAGCAGTTCAGAAAATGTCGCATAGATGAATTCCATGATCTCCAGTAGAGAGGACTTTCAATAGCTTAATATGAGGGAAAGTTTATTGATCTCCTCCCTTATGTGGAGTATACGAGGGATGAAAAGCTATAGATCAACTGATTCATAAAGGGGTTGAATCATACTATAGCAGATAAGGTACGCATGATACCGCAAGGAGACTTGCAATTCATAGTGGATAGAGCCTTGGTAGCCAAGGAGATAGTCAGAGGAGCACATGATGCATGGGATAGGTTGCAGAGCTGTAATCCCGCACCTTAGGCTTCAGGATATTAGAGACCCCTTTGGAAAGGGAATCAAAGATACTCATTGGGGTCATTTAGAACCTGACAACCCTAGCAGTAGTAGAAGTCTTAGCAGAGCTAGAGACAAAGGCCACCTCAGCAACAGTAGGGCTCTAATCCCAAGTAGTGGCAGTCACAGGGTCCTAGGAAGGATCAGATACCTCAGGCACCCTACACACCCCCAACACAAACTCAATAGTCCTCTATAGGTGGATACAACGGGTCCACTAGGACAGGAGGTTCACAATATTCTAGACCTCAAGGTGTGTAGATTCAGGCACGTGGACCTTGTTACACTTGTGGTGCCATGGGGCACATTTCTAGAGAGTGTCCTCAGGGATGTAGTCAACGAGAAGCTATGTTAGAGCCTACAGTTGGAGACATGGAAAAGACCCATAAAGTATTTATATCGTTTGATAACCACCAAGCAGAGCATCATGCCACAGTCATCGAGGCCACAGGTATGATTGAAGGTAGTAGTGTTTCCATATTATTTGATAAAGGAGCTACTTAATCTTTTATTTCCCCATTGGTGGTGGAGCATTGCGGGCTAGTGGTAGGTAGGCAATATGTTAGATGGGAGGTAGAGTTAGCCTTAGGAGCTAGAGTATATGTTACCTCATTGGTTAGAGATTGTCAGACTCAGATTGGTGACATAACCACCATAGAAGAGCTCAGAGTTTCTTCTCTTGGATCCTATAGTCTAGTTGTAGACACCTAAAAATGATTAACAAAACTTAATCAAATTTAGCTCTCTTCTATACATTATCAATTATATAATTATATGTTATTTAATTAATTTATGTTAATCTTATAGCTAAATTAATTTAATTAAATTGGCTATAGTCTAATTAATCTAATGGAAAACCACAACCATTTAATTAATTAAATCCCCCTTCTTCTATTAATTTAAATAAATATACTTATCTATTTAAATTAATTCACTGTATCCCACTATCCCATTTATGATTAAATAAATCATATTTAATCTATTTGAGCACATGGCTCCTAGCTTTAACCCCTAGCCTCACCTTTCTTAAAACACCTAACCCATGGTTCAAACTCAACCCAACCCCTTCACACATGCTAACCTCTCCTAGTTAGTTAATTAACCTTGATTAACCAACTAACCCCCTCCACTCATTCTCTCTCCTCCCATCACATCCTCCTAATCCTCCCACTTTCTCTCTAATCATTCCTAAACCAAGCCTAATCACTCCCTAAACATTTTCACAATCCTAATCCAAGGATTAAGAAATCCTAACCTTCACTCAAGTCAACCCTCATGTCACATCCCTCAAATCCCCAACCATATGCATTTAAGTCTTCTTTAAATACTCTTACATTCCTCTTACACACTCCATCCTTATCTTACACCTTTTTCCCCTCTCACATCACTCAAAATGGTCACATTCCCCCATTCTTCTAAACATCTCTCATTGTGACACTTGTCACAATGGAAGCCATTTAAGAAAGCACAATCCATTTGATCTCTCTCAAATGCATCTCCACCATTCCTCAAGTTTTCATCTTGACCCTCCATTTAACCCTCCTTTTGCCTATAAATTGAACCCTCTTCCCTTCATAAATCATCTACCATCTATGCAAAGTTATAATACCCTTTTGAGAGCCAAAAATCATTAACATACCCTTATAATGCGAAAATCCTCACTCACCCATTGAAGCTTGAGCAAGTTCATGAGCACACATCCAACCATCTTGGAAAAATCTACTCAATGAGAAGGTGCTTCATTGGTTTAGAGAGGTTTGAATACCTTTTTAGGCCCTTTATTTGATATTAATTTATTTGCATTGTCTAATCTATATATTGTATTGATTTGGTTGTTTGAATTCTTAACTATTTTAGGCGTTCCTTTTAACCACTATGTCCTTACACACACTAGTACTTGGCATGGATTGGATATATACCCACAAGGACAAGTTAGATTGTTGTCAGAACATGATAGAATGCTTGGATGATGATGGAACTGCTATAGTGATTCTAGGAGTTCATAAACCTGTGTCCCTCCATGTGATCTCCACTATGCAACTTAAGTGATCCATGCGGAAGGGATGCCAGTTGTATTCTATGACCATCAACAATAGAGATGATGAGGCAAAGAAGGAGCCCTCACTAGATTACCATTCCATTCTTTAGGATTTTTCTGATGTGTTTCCATCAGAGCTACCTGGTATGCCTCCTCGTAGGGTAGTTGAATTTCATGTAGATCTTGTGCAAGGAGTAGACCTAGTTTCGAAAGCACCTTATAGTATGACCACTAATGAGCTTAATGAGCTCAAGATACGGCTTGAGGAACTGTTAGAGAAAGCACACATTTGTCCTAGTGTTTCTCCTTGGGGTGCACTAGTTATCTTCGTAAAGAAGGATGGGTCTCTTAGGTTGTACATAGATTACCATTAGTTGAATAAAGTAACCATCAAGAATCGATATCCACTTCCTAGGATTGATGACCTATTTGATCAACTATAGGGTGCCTGAGTGTTCTCAAAGATAGATCTTAAGTCACGGTATCACCAGTTGAGGATAGTGGATAGTGATATTCACAAGACCACATTTCGTACTAGATATGGCCACTATGAGCTCACTATGGTTCCATTCAGTCTTACGAATGCTCCAGATATATTCACGAGTCTCATGAATAGAGTATTCTATAAATTCCTCTAAAAATTTGTTGTGGTGTTCCTTGATGATATATTAATATATTCTAAAGATGAGAGAGAGAACAAAGTGCACCTAAGACAAGTCTTACAGTGCTTGAGGGATAATCAGTTCTTCAACAACTTGTCAAAGTGTGCATTTTTTAGACCAGAGGTCAAATATTTGGTGTATGTGATATCTGGTGATGAGATCTTGGTAGACCCATCAAAGATAAGTACTATTATGGATTGTATAGAACTTACCACTATGACTGAAGTGAGAAGTTTCATGGGCTTATCCAATTATTACAAATGGTTTGTTGAGGGATTCTCATGAGTGGAACACCCCATCACTTCTCTTTAGCGAAAGGGAAAAAAGTTATTGATAGAGCCTTTCAGGAGCTAAAGAGAGCACTTACCAGTGCACCCATTCTTGTTGTGCCAGAGCCTTCAACAGATTTTAGTTTTCATAGATGTTTCTTTGGATGGTTTAGGAGCATTTATTATGTAGGGTGGATGAGCTATAACCTACGAGTATAGGAAAATTAAGACTCACGAGCTCAACTACCCTACCCATGATCTTGATCTCGCAGAAGTGGTGCATGCCTTAGTGAGATGGTGACATTTCCTCTTAGGACATCGGTTTGAGCTTCATTTCGACCATTAGATTCTTCAGTATATATTCACTCATCCAAACCTTAATGCTTGACAAAGGGGATGGATGGAGTTCTCGTGTAAATATGAATTTGATGTTCATTAAATCAACGAGAAAGAGAACATTGTTGTAGATTCCTTGAGTAGGAGATGACATGATCTTTCTTCTATGTCCACTAGTACATATTTTAGGGATCAAATTCTTCATCACTTGCATGAGGATGAGATGTATGCAGAGATTAGTGAGTTGATTCAATCTCTGAGATCCCTTTAGGGGAAGTATTTCGAGTATACATTAGAGTCTTATGTACTCTTAAGTCATAGAGGATGCATTTATGTACCTTCTTTTAGAGGATTGTGTGAGTTTTTTATGCTAGATTCTCATAGAGCATCTTATGCAACACATCCCAGAGTTGAAAAGATGCATGCCGATTTGAGACAAATTTACAATTGGCCAGGCATGAGATTGAAGATTGGTGAGATAGTAGCTAGATGCCTAGAATACCAAAGGGTGAAGGTGGAACACCACCATCCAGGTGGTATTCTTTAGCCTCATGAGATACCAGTGTGGAAGTGGGACATCGTTTCTATATAATTCATTGTTGGTCTTCCTATGTCACCTCACCGCCATGATGCCATCATGGTGACAATTGACAAGTTGACCAAAGTGGCTCACTTTTCACCCGTGCATACTACGTTCACCACACCATCAGTGGTACATGTGCTCTTGCAAGATATAATCATACTTCATGGTGTACCTTGTAAGATCATCTCAGATAGAGATTCTCTTTTTACTTCATCCTTTTCGAGAGAATTACAGGAAATTATGGGCACTAGGATCAATTTTAGTACAACCTATCACCCTGAGACAGATGGATAGAATGAAAGGTTCAATTAGGTGTTAGAAGACATGCTACACTTGTATGTTATGTCCCATTAGACCCGGTGGGAGGAGTACCTACACCTAGTTGAATTTTTCTATAATAATATGTCATTAGGTATGCCTCCTTACCAAGCTCTTTATGGTAGACCATGCAGGACACCACTGAGTTAGGATATGATCGAGGATAGATTTTCCATTGGTCTTGAGCTAGTCAGAGATATGGAGCAACAAGTAACTTTGACTAGGCAATGTGTTAGAGAGGCTCATCATAGACAGAAGAAGTATGTAGATACGAAGAGGATAGATCAAGCTTAATTGGTTGGATACAAGGTCTTCTTGAGAGTGCGGTCGCATAAGAGTCCAATCCATTTTGGAAAGGGATCTAAGATTGCACCTCATTTTTTTGGACCTTTTGAGATCCTAGAGAGGATAGGACCAGTTGCATATTGTCTATCCTTGCCACCTGGCCTGTCAAGCATCCACGATGTGTTTCATGTTTCATTTTTGAGGAAGTACATATATGATGAGTCTCATGTTATAGATTGGGATGCCTTGCACATGGAGTCATATGGATAGCTAGCTTTGGAGCCCATTCATATATTGGTTCAATGAACATTGGCCCTTCAAGGCTGAGAGTTGGACCAGGTTACGGTCTAGTGGGATTGTTATGACGAGGTTACAGCTTCATAGGAGGATGGAGCACAAATGAGATCTCAGTTACCCCACCTCTTGTTGAACTCCAGGTTGATGTTCATGCCTAGACGAAGAGGATGTGAGGCCTACCCCAACCCGTCATAGCTTAGCATTATTTTTCCTTACTATACTCTTTAGTTGACACTGATTTTGAGACACTTGGACTTTTTAACACATGTTATTATTTGGGGATATTTAAGATCCCATGCTATGTTATTTAGCATTTCAATTATGATGTATACCTACTTATGTCATGCCTTATGCTAGTTAATGGAGGTTATTTATGTGGTTAGGTTTTGATACCAAAATGTCAAATTCTAAGGTTCATTTATAAATGAAGATAAAGTGTTCCTAAAAAGCATATTTTTATACAGAATTTATTCAATCTAGATATTAACCCTATTCAATATAGAAAGTAAATCCTTTTTTTTTAAAGAAATTATCTTGCATGTAATTTATGAAACATTCTAATTTTTTTCATAAGCTACTCACTAAAGCCATAGGAGTCTCTTTTTTTATTTTATTTTTAGAAATATAATAGAACACGCACGCGCACACACACACACACACACACACACACACACACATATATATCTGTGTGTGTGCAGTAGGATGGATATGTATGTTAGATGTTATCAAGATGAAAATTGACTTAGAAGTTTATGTTTAGGCATATTGGATTAAATGCAAATATTGTTTAAATTAAGAAGAATCATTGGATAATGCAAGTGTTAGTGAGTATATGTTTGATTTACATTATGTATCATGTTATGTTTTATGTCTTGATTTCTTGGACTACTGATGTGTGCAATGAGTGTGCAGGAGATTGACCATGGTTCTAAAATGGGGATTCAGGAATTGACCTAAGTAAATTTTGTAAAGCTAAGGTTTTGTCTATATAAAGAGCCGTGGCCCTCATTTTTATGTGTTTTATGTAGGATTTGAGATAGACAAATCTACAGTTCACCAAGAACACCTACATGCAAATGACATGTTATAGGAGAGAAGCAGAAAGAGACAAAAAGCAGAGCTTGGAAAGTCTCAAGAAGTGAGAGCAAAAAACTGTATTCCAAGATAATGAAACAATAATTACAAGTTCGACCTTAAAAGGTGAACGAAACTGTAAAGCCTAAAAAATCTAGGTTGCGCATTAATAATTAATATAAATATTAATTATAATGCACCTAAGAGACAACTTAAGTAAACAAATTAATAAACAACTTAATTAATTAAACCAATGTGATCTAATTAATAAGTGTAAAATATAATTACTCTAACACCCCCCTTAAGTGAAGCTCAGGAGGTAAGATAGCCTAGCACAACTATGAAAGAATGAAAATGGGTCCCGACAACAAGGCATGATTAGGTACCCAATACAATGAAATCTCTGTAAACCGGAGACAAAGGAGAAAACCCAATGGGAAAAACCCCTCTCCAAAAAGGCATAGAACAAACATACTAAAAAAACTTGAAGAAAGGAAGGCCTCAAGAAGACCCCCCAAGGACAAATTCTGTCACCCCAAGCATAGAACACAACTGAAGATAGCATGGAGATGCAAAAGGTTTAGTGAAGATGTCAGCAACTTGTGCGTCAATGGGAATGTACTCCAAAGTAAGAACACCATCCTAAATCTGCTGAAAGATGAAATACATATGAACCTCAATGTGTTTAGTGCATTGATGCTCCACTAGGTTGCAGGAAATGTGAATAGCACTCTGATTATCACACCACAAAATAGTGGGACGATCAGGAGGAAAACCAAACTCAGTTATCAACTGCTGAAGCCATAAAATCTCTTGACTAGCATGCACTGCAACTTTGTACTCAACCTCTGTAGATGAAAGTGTGCGATAATTCTAATTCTTGCATGACCATGTGATAGGATGAGAGCCAAGAAAAAAAAACAAAGCCAGAAGTAGACTTCCAATCATTAACATCACCAGCCCAATTTGAGTCAGTGAAGCCAACAATGTGAGGAGCCCCTGATGTGTAATGAATGCCATACCAAATAGTGCCCTGAATGTATCTCAAAATACGCTTGGAATCTTGCCAATGACTCTCATGAGGCTCATGTGAAAACCGAGATACAAGACCAACTGCAAAGGAAAGATCAAGATGAGTGTGTGTCAGGTACAACAAATTGCCAACCAATTGCCAATACAATGTAGGATCCATTGAAGGCAAAGTGCAAGAGGTAGACAAGGTAACACCTGACTGAAAAGGTGTGGGAGAAGGCTTGAAAGCAAGCATGTCAAAGCACCGAAGCATGTTAAGAGAATACTTTTTCTGGTAAATGAAGATCCCAGCAGAGGACAGAATAATCTGCAGACCAAGAAAGTAGTGTAATGGACCAAGATCAGTCATCTCAAACTGCTCCATCAATGCGCGCTAAACATCCTAAATCATAGAAGATGAGCTATCGATGATGATAAGATCATCAACATATAGCACAAGGATCAAACCTCATCCTCAAGATGCTGAATGTAGATTGTAGGATCGAAATGGCAGCATGTGAAGCCTATGGAAAGCATAAAAGAGTCCATCTTCTCATACCAAGCCCAAGGGGCCTGTTTGAGACCATACAAAGAAAGTCAAAGTCTACAAACCAAGGAGGAATCCTACAAAAATGCTTGAGGCTACTCCATGTAAATCTCCTCAGTAAGATCACCATGCAAGAATGCACTCTTCACATCCATCTGAAAAATGGGTCATCCCTGAGAAGTTGCGAGGGATAAGACAAGGTAAAATGTCTCAGTGTAATCAATACCCTCAACCTATGAAAAAACCTTTGCAACAAGACATGCCTTGTACTTATCAATAGAGCCTTCAGAAGCAAACTTAGTACGATACAACCACTTGCATCGCACTAAATTTCTTCCCTTAGGAAGAGAACAAAGATCCCAAGTATGATTCTTCATCAAAGAAGAATACTCCTCCTCCATAGCACTGTCCCACTTAGAGTGTCCTATCACTGCTGAAAAATTATGAGGATCACCACAAATAGCATGACTCAGAAGGCTAGAACCCGCAATATGAGACTGGGTGCAATGGGAAGATGAAGGGTCACTTGCCAGAGATCCTGCAGCCTCAACTATAACACAAGCCCATCTAGGCATCTATGGAGGATCATGTGGTGGAGGTAAATGGGGATCACCAAGATCATCATCCTCATCATCCTGAAAAGAATTTGGAAGAGATGAGGGAGTAGTGGTAAGTGAAATAGACTCTGGAAGTAGGGTATCTACTGCAGGAAGGTGCTCATTAAACTAGACATCCCATCAAAATAGGACCTCTCTAGAATCAGGATCAAACAACCTGTATGCCTTAACATCTTCATAATAGCCAAAAAAAATGAGAAGTCGGCTCTTCTGCTCCATTACTCTCCTCTGAGAATCAGGTATAAATGCCCATGCTTCACTACCAAAAACTCAAAGTGAAGATACATCAGGCTTGACATGAGACCAAGCCTCCTCGGGATTCATATGTCAAAATGCCTTGTGGGGCATCCGATTTTGAATATAGTTGGCATAATTGACTGCATGTGCCCAAAAAGATGAATCCATGGACCTGGATTGAATCATACAATTAGCCATCTCCCGAAGTGTTTTGTTCTTTCTCTCAGACACACCATTCTGCTGAGGGGTGTAGGGAACTTAAAATTGATGTTGTAGACCATGTTCAGAGAAAAAATCCCTAAAATCTTGGTTCACATACTCCCCCCATTATCTATGTGTATCCGCTAAATAGAAAGACCAGATTTCTTCTCCACAAATGTCTTAAAGACTCTAAATAAATCAAAGACGTCAGACTTGTACTTAAGAAAGTACACCCATGTGCGCCTGGAGAAGTCATCAATGAAAGTAAACACATATCTGGCACCAGAAAAAGGAGTATAAAATGACATGAGGTCACTATGAATCAACTCCAGTGGTGCCAAAGCACGAGTAGCTCATCCCTGAGGAAAAGGATCCCTATGTTGTTTTCCAAGAACACAACCCTAACAAACACCATTAGTGCAAGAAATCTGAGGAAGCCCAAGAACAAGTTCCTATGTGCCCATCTGTTGAAGATATCTTTAATTAACATGGCCCAAATGCTCATGCCAAAGTCTGCTCACTGAATCTACATGTGCTACATGGCAGGAACCGGTACCATCAGAAGGATCAAATCCATCAAATCTTTATAGGCAGGATGTAGAGTCAACACTCCTAGTAGCCACAATCAAATTAGAATCATGTAGGTCCCGAATAACCACATCATGTGGTGAGAACTCAACTATCTTACCAGAGCCAGAGTGGAAAATCTGATAGATGGACAATAGGTTCGTTGAGATGTTTGAGACCACAAGAACATCCTGAAGAGAACCTCTAACTAATGCAACATAACCAGAACCCAAAACTAAAAGATGTGATGAGTTCCCAACAAGAATCTGTGAAGTAGCACAAGGAGAAAGTGAGGTGACCAACTGCTGAGTGTGAGTCATGTGGTGAAAGGCACCAGAATCCAAAATCTAGGTGGGCCCAGAAGTCATTTCTCGTGCAGTAAGAGCATGACCTTTCTCTGCAGGGGAGGATATGGACTGAGGAGAAGAAATGTGATGCTCTTGCATGGCTTCCTCTAAAGCCTTCAAATGTTTCAAACACCTACAAATGGGATGTCCATCCTTGCCACAAAAACCACAAGTTTCAACTGATTTCTTCTTAGTCTTGGAGGTAGACTCAACAAAATTTGAAGAAGATTTACCCTTTGAAGGGTGAGCTGGAGGTTTGGGATCAGTTTTGTATGCAGGTTTGGACAAATACTCACTGCCTGCTAAATCTTTCTTCAGTTTGGCTTTCAATTTTGGTTTCTCTTATGAAGACTGAGAAACCAATGCTTGGCTTGAAGAGCCAGAAACATCCATCTGTTCGATCTTTGCATGTTCCCATGTCAACTGATCACAGAAGGTATCAAAGGAAGGCATGGTTTTACTAGCGCCCAAATAATCCATGGTGGAGTAGAAAGTGGAAGAAAAGATCTGATACCGTCCTTGCAACTTTTAGAGTATCAGGAAGATGCACTCATCATCTATCTTATTTTTCCCACATCCCTACAAAACTGAACGGAGAGACTTGAACTTCATCAAGAAGTCCTCAATAGTGGGAAAGCTGGTAGGAGTCAAAGAGGTCAACTCTACATCAAGCTATAGTGCCTAGAACTTATTCACTCTGCCAAAAAAATATGCAAACTTGCCCCAAATAGCTCGAGGAGTGTTCAAACCATCCAGGTGAAATAGGAGATTGTCGAAGATGTTCAGTGCAGTCAAGCCCATGGCTTCATCCATTTTGTTTCTGTGCTAAAGAACCTCAAAAGGGCATTGCAGAACAAGTTGGTTCTCATCCATACATGACCATAAGCCATGTGACATAAGCAACTTGGTCATGTGTGTTCCAGGTGTGATAGTTATGTGGTGTCAGTTGGGCCACAGAAGGGTCTGACATTGAGAGAAGAAGACAAAAGAAGAAGGGTCTTTCTAAAGTAAATTATAGAAAGTAAAATGCACTCCCCACTATGTATAATTCTATCCCCCGTACACTAAAGAAATAACTTTAGAAAGCACAAAAACAAGGAGAAAACCTGGATGCCAGATGTAGAGAGAGAGGAAACGGAAGCCACTACTTTGATGCCAAAATCAAGAACTCAAATGCCCAAATTTGCAAAAAAAACTAGCATGATGGTCTCTAGCTTGAAAAATGATATCTAGCAATATTTCATTTTCCGAAAAATGATACCGTATGCAAAAGTTACAGCCAAAAAACCAACACCTCTGAAAAACAAGCTCTCTAGAAAAAACCAATCCTGGGAAAGAATTTGATGGTCAAATGACCGTCGCACCTCCACGGAAGAAACTTGACAGTCATATGCACGTCACCTGGCTGTCTCACCAGAAAAAAATCTCCGTAGTCGAAAAAATTTGGAAATTGCCAGAAAAAAATTTGGACCCCAGAAAATGATGTCACTTTTCAACAAGTGACGTCAGTAGCTATGCTGGGCAATGCTCGAGTGGCGGCGGCGCAGGGGCTGAGCAGCGGAGGTGTTGCAGTGGCTCCCCGACGGCGCTGTAGAGGTGGGCGGGTGGCACTGTGCCTACGGTGGCTGCCGGGCAGCCAGCCAGTGGCGCGTCGATTGAGGCTGGGCATGGGCAGCACGTGGGTGACGCATTCTGCCTATGCCCAAAAACCCTAAAAAAAGGCTTTTTTTTTTTAAAATTTCGTCTTGAAAAACATGTCATACGAATTAGGAGAGAAATTTTTTTCCAAGAGGTCACTGTAGCCAAAAATGATGAACTTTATATGAAAAAGTAATCTCTTGGGCCTTCTGAGCGTGATGGTGGCATCCATTTTGGCTCAAAGTGCTCTAGAAAAAACCATCTCTTTCAAATTGAAGAAAAAACCCCAAAAAAACTATGGTTTTCACCCTCGAATCACTACGTCAAAAACACCAAACCAGGCAGCAACAGTGTGGCTCTGATACCATGTAAGATTTGAGACATAAATCCACAGTTCGCAAAGAACACCTACATGCAAATGACCTATTACAGGAGAGAATCAGAAAGAGACAAAAAATAGAGCTTGGAAAATCTCAAGAAGTGAGAGCAAAAAAATGTATTCCAAGATAATGAAACAATAATTACAAGTTCGACCTTAAAAGGTGAACAAAACCCTAAAGCCTAAAAAAGCTAGGTTGCGCATTAATATTAATATAAATATTAATTATAATGCACCTAAGAGACAACTTAAGTAAACAGAATAATTAATTAATTAATTAATTAAACCAATGTGATCTGATTAATAAGTGTAAAATACAATTACTCTAACATTTTATTCGTAAAAGTAATATGTATGATTTCATTTATATTCAAATTTGTAAATGTGTAAATAAGTCATGCCTTATGTGTAATTATGTTGTGTCACTTGACACATGTGTGTTTAATGTGTTGGCATGGCTATTAAATATAACAATGACAGGTTTTAATCTAACTAGGGGTTACCCAGTATAGCTCTCATGCTTATCCTAGGGTTGAGAGATATCAAATTGAGTCAAGTTAGTTGATTTTCGTGGGTTTACTTCAGGTGAGCTTTAGGAGGGTCAAATAGGTTTCCAAAAGGTAGTTAGGGTTAAATTTAACCACCCCACTTGGTACCCTAGGGGTTAGGGGTCAATTTTAGCTCTTTAAGAGGCCCATAAATCATTTATGGCACCTCCAAAATATCCCATTTAGAAAGTGGCGAAAATCAGACTTTAGGAAATTTGGTCAAGCTATCCCTTCTTCTCATGTGAGCCTTAATGATGTAGGAGCATCTTGGGTTCATGGAAATCTCATCTCAACCAAAAATATGTTTTCTTTTGAGCTTGGTAGCTTGTTGGAGACTTTCGGTAAAATGCTCGGTAACTATTCTAAAGCTCTCAGTTGAAGGCTTAGTTCACAGTCGGACTCGGTTACTATTCTTGGCTTGGTTTCATCGAAGGGTCTCGGTGGCTGGGTGGTTTCATGTTTCCTATCTCACCGAGTGTGTTTTATTTTGTTGGGTCTTTTGGTCAACATGTGCATTTAATTTTGGTCACGGTATTAATGTGAGATATTTCATTGGGGAACGTGTGACCTAAATCTGGGTTGATGCTCTCTCCACTGCTAGATCTTTGGGATCTTTTGGGCCAACCTTTTTGGTAGCCTCTTGTATAAATGTAATGTTATGTTCATAGGTTTAGGGTAGTATTGTTGGGTAGCAGTTTTAGCAGTAGAATAAACTTAGAGATTGTGGATATCACATGTATGAGGACTGTTCTGTAATATATTTTGAATGTATTAGCCATAACAAGGAAGGCCTTACAACCCGACATGTATGAAGTTTGATGAAATAATATAAAGTATATGTATTCCTTCTCTCCTCTGTGTTTGAGCTTTCGAGTTGTGATTCTGCAAGTAGGTTTGGTGTTTGGGAGTTCCTTTGGCCCCATATACTATCCCTCATCATGTCAGGTGATATCAGAGTGAGGTTAGATCTAAGATTCCTTCTTGTAAATCATATTTGTTTATTTGTTTTGGGGTAGTAGATTATGATTTGATGTACAATTGCAGAGGGTTTCAAGATGGTTTGAGGGAAGCAAAATGTAGATCCAGGATTTGATGATATGCTATGACAAATTGTTGCTAGATTAGAAGCTGTTGAGAAAACCCAGCACTGAGGAATACATCAAAGATGTTAGTGATGATGAAGTCGAGGAAGTACAGGAAGAAGTCATGGCTGCACCTATAATGGACCAAGGAGAAGAAATATTCTTGCAAGCATTGATAAGTTTCAAGTCCACACCACAATTTAATCCTCTCGAGTATAGTGGAAAGCTGGATTCAGATGAATTGATAGACTAGATAATTGAGATGGAGAAATACTTTGAGCATGAGGATATATTAGAGGAGAAAAATGTGAAGATTCCAAGCACAAAATTGAAAGGTCATGCATACTTGTGGTGGGAACATCTGCAATTGGACCAAAGGAAGAAAGGTAAAGACAAAAATCAAGGTATGGGATAAGAGGATAAATAAGTTGAAGGGAAAGTTTCTACCTTGTGATTATTAGATTAACCTAGTTAGGAGAATGCAAAGTTTGAAGCAGAAAGATAGTTCTATGAAGGATTACACTGAGGAATTTTATAGGTTAGATATCAGATATGGACATGTTGAAGATGAGGTGGAAACAATTTCAAGATACTTGAATGGATTAAGGAGTTCTATTCAAGAAGAGATCAGCTTGGTAAAGATTGAGAGTATTGAGGAGGCTTGCCAGTTTTCCCTAAAAGTTGAGGAGAAATTGAATAAAAGACATGAGCAAAGAAAAAGAGGAAGAGGTGGTAGATTCCCAAGAGGAATAGGTATATCTTATGGTGGGAATAGTAGATCTTATCAGGACAAGAGAAATCAAGACAAAGGCAAGACCAAGTGGAAAGGTGAAAGTTCATTAAGAGGAAGAGGTAATTACTCCCGAGGTGGATATGGCAGAAGAGGATTCCAAGGAACTTGTTACAATTATAGCGAAGAGGGGCATAGATCATTTGAGTGTACATATGCAATCAAGAAGGTCAGCAGTAGCATAAATGCTTTGGTGCAAGAAGATTCACTAAATGAACCTGAGAAGAAAGGAAACATGATGGTTAGAAGAATATTGTGGAGTGAAAATAATAAAAAAGAGCTGGTAAGAAAGAGTTTGTTAAAGACCATATGCAGAGTTGTAGACAAAGTTTAAAAAGTGATTATTGATAGTGGAAGTTCTGAGAATCTGGCATCTGAGGAAATGGTTACAAAGTTGTAGTTGGAAAGATTGAAGCAGTCAAAGCCCTATTATATTTCATGGATCAAGGATGATCCACTAGTACATTTGAGGCCACATTTTGACAGCTATCTATTGACTATTCGATGCCTTTCTGTTGGTTATCTGACAAATGACGCCGTCAGAGTTATTTCATCACAAATTGCTACAAAGATGGTAATCGTCGCTATTCCGACATCCCTTATCGTCAAAAATAAACACAAAAAAATACAATTTATATGCATCTTTCTGACACTACACCTGTCAAAATTAGCCTTCCGATGGTTATCCAGTCACAATTCTGACAGTGGTCCCTTCATTACTATATAATCTCCGTCGGATAATAGCATCGAAAAAGGAGTTTCCCCAACGGTTGTCCAGAGACTTTTCCAACAGCATGCCCATCGTTAGTATAGCATCACCATCAAAAAGGGCATCAGAATGTTAGATATATCGACGGTGCTCCGGAGATAGTTTTGACGGAGTCACCATCGTTAGTATAACATCTTCGTCAGAAAAAATATCAGAGGTGTCAAAATAGCAATGGGTAGGTGTGCTAAAGATAACAAAGCTCAAGAGACTATTATACTTGGTCTCCATATTTGGTCCATATTACTAAAAAAATAGTTTACCTTTCATTAGCTCATCAAATACGGGGATTTGAAAGAATTTAATAGAATATTTTCATGATAAGGTATATTATTTAAGTTGACATTACATGAATTTATCTACTTCGCACACTTTTTGACTACAAGGATAGCGATAATGAAGCATCCCCATGACCTGCATTACTCAGGACACGGGCGAGATGCTTATTTATCGCTATCTCCGTTGTTGACAAGTGTGGGAAATAGATAAATTTGTGTAGCGTCAAACTAAAATAATTTATGTTATACATTAAAATATTATCTATTAAATTCTTTCAGATCACCGCATTTGATGAGCTAATGAAAGGTAAAACATTTCCTCAATCATATGGACCAAAGATGGAGACCAACTATTATGGTCTCTTGAGCTCTGCTATCTTTAGTCCTAGCTACTGGGTAAGGCCCGAAAGACTTGTACCTATCGATCATCAAGAATAATCAATGAAATACCTAAAATATTGAGCTTCTCTTTGTTTTGAGAATAGTTTAACATTCTCTACTTAACAGGGTCAACCATGTGAAGGTGGAGGCTCATATGGCCCCTCCTAGGAGCTTCTTATGACCCCTTACGACACTTTAATACATCTAAGATGTATTCTTAGGGGTTGTAAAGGGTCATAAGGATTCATAAGGGGTCTTGGGACACAACAATTGAGAAACATAAATGAAGGCATCATGGTCACAATTCTTTGAAGACACAACATAATTGAGTGGTATACCCAGATGATGCAATGCAACCAAAACTCCTCCAATTCTAAGTTGACACTCTAGGGTCCAAAAACCATAGATAAGGATGGTTTTTGGATCCTACAGTGTCAACTTCAAACTAGAGGAGTAGTGATTTTGTTTCATCGTCTGGGAATACCACTCAATTATGTTGTTTCTCCAAAGAATTGTGACCATGATGCCTGCATTTATGTTTCTCAACTGTTGTGAGATTGAAAGTCTTCTAAGGAACATGTCGTGTCTATGTGGAACTGCGTAGGATTGTCACCAAGTAAAAGGTATTTTCTAGTACAAAAGACTCAGCAGCCTCCAGGGCCTTTTGTTTGAATGCACTATACCCCTGGCGCACTTCATGGAAACATTTTCCATCAGGATTACAGAGAAACGTAAACCAAGATTCATATAGAGAAAGGTGTTTCTCTTAGAACACGATTGATGGTGATTGATGAAGAAGATTTGAAAATGATGATTGATCTAATTCAAATTGGTGCAACATTTTCAAATCTTCTTTATAATCATCATCAAATGAACATTTTCAAATCTTCTTCTTCATAATCATCATCGAATGAACATTTTTAAATATTCTTCATCATAATAATCATCTATTGAACTTAGAGCCCTGCATTTTTGCTTGGTATCGATGAAGAAATGGCTCCCTTAAAGATACAAAAGGTCCCAGGTACTTATTCGTCGTTGGAACATTTTGTATCTTTAAGGTGAACCAATTCTTCATGAGAAAAAAAGACAGATGATCAAATTATTTTTTATTTTATCGCGTGAAAGCAGTGCCCAAAAGGGTGTAGCTTTGCACGTGGAAGCCGACCCCATTCCTTGGAAGTCAAATTCCATGAAGCCATGAAAAGTGGTACATACAACACATACCAATAATTCATAGGTACATCCTTTTCTGTCGTGAAATGAAATCATTGCATAGTTTATGGTCGATGTGATTTCGACGTGACCTTAATGTTCGAACCCACATATTTTTTTTTACAAATTTGTTTCTTTTGTTACAATGTGCATCATCATATAGAAAGAAAAAAAGGTTTCTTCTATGCATATTTTATCTATATCCACAAACTATAGCCTTTCTATTTTTAAATATATGTATCATTTTTTGGCTTTGAGGCTATGGTTTGGTATAAGAACCCTTAGTGAATGAGTTAGGAATTATCACATGTCATGACTTATGCGCGGATTGGTAAAAACTTCAACCTATTTTTTATTATAGATATTTTGTATATTTGACATGAGCCATGGTTTTTCTTTCACTATCTTGGCATACTTGGGGTTTAATGCTTCTAAACTTACTGTGGATCTTCATGCCTTATTATCAATTTAATTTATGTTGGTCACTATCCAATGTTTTTTTTACAATGGCAAGGACAATGTGTAAATAATATAGTGGTAAAGAAAGATAGTGAACAACACTATTAAGATGAGGAAGGTACTGATTTTCAGTATTGTCATGTATTTCCAAATGATGTCATGGACAATCCCATGATGTCATGAAAAATAATACAAATACAGTGCTTTCAAAAGAGGAAAAAGAAGTGAATTTATCATATGAAATGATGGACATGGTTACCAAGACTGAAGTATATCTCAATTTTAAATAGGCAGTTCCATCATTTACATGATTACTAAGTTCAATTCTATGCCAATGCTTTGAAGTAAGAGAAAAATAGGAAACATCTTCCAGTTATATTTAAAGCCAAAGATCATGAATTATATCCAAAATGTGAGCAGCAATCAAGAGTGTATGTCATGAGAGTGACATTCAATGACACCCCATAGAGAGCATGGTCATGATAGTGTTGCTAAAATACATCAAAGTGACAGTCCAAAGGTAGTAGGGAAAAAATAGTTGTTAAAAGAAGAGGTAGTTTAGAAGTCAAGAGGTTTTCCTGAGACACCGTGTGATGAACTCAAAATAGTTAAATGAAAACATGGAGGTCATCATGCATTTTTTCCAACAAAAGATATAATTTTTGAAATGAAAGACAACTTGGAATTTGATACATTAAAGTGGTATTAGAGCTAGTGTTCTTTCCATCTTATGTGTTTGGAGTTCAACATGTTCCAACTTTTTAGTCTTATATAACATAGTGATAAAACAACCATAGTGATAAAGAGAATTTCGTTAGAGCTCAAGGATCCTCATCAATCTATATGTGAAATCAGTATTTTATCTTTTTTATGTAATGAGTTTTTTCAATGTGTATGTTTAGGTATCACTATTCATTATGGAAGATCTTAAGTTGATATCATAAGAATTGGAACATGTGGGATAGAATGGGCTCCAACAAGGGTTGATCCTAGTATGTTGTTATTGGAACATTGTTAATCATGACAAGGTGTACAATCCCTACATCAAACATGTCATTATAGTCCTATCAGGGAGACACATATAATTCATAACAGTGAATCATCATGATTCACTATTACAAACATGTATTTCCTCAATGGGAATATGATGACATGGGTGATGGAGTCACCATATCATGGTTAAAAAGGTTCTTAGATGATCGACATTATCATACAAATGACAAACAAAGGGCAATCACAGTGAGATGAGATGAAGGGCAATGCTAAGCATGTTGTCAAATGACAGAGATGTTGTCAAATGACTAATCAAACAGAGCTAAATGGAAATGCAAGAACAATGAATATGCCATGATCCAATATGCATAATAGTCACCATGGTCTTTGAACACCTCACCATGTTTTTTCATAACATTATGAAGAGAGAAGACCACTGCATTGATATGGATATCATAAAATCAACAAAATGGTCACTGTAAATACAAATAGGATCATCAAAATTTGTAAAAGTCAGTGAGTTTTGTAACTGTAATGCCCACATTTAAGATACTAGATTGGACATTACACATCATTGCAACATGTGGGATAGAATGGGCTCCAACAAGGGTTGAGCCTAGTATGTTTCTATTAGAACATTGTTGATCATGACAAGGTGTGCAATCCCTGCATCAAACATGTCATTATAGTCTTATCAGGGAGACACATATCATTCATAATAGTGAATCATCATGATTCACTATTACAAACATGCATTTCCTCAATGGGACTATGATGACATGGGTGACGCAGTCACCACATCATGGTTAACAAGGTTCTCAGATGATCAACATTATCATACAAATGACAAACAAAGGACAATCATAGTGAAATGAGATGAAGGGAAATGCTAAGCATGTTGTCAAATGACAAAGATGTTGTCAAATGAAGGAGATGTTGTCAAATGACTAATCAAACAGAGCTAAATAAAAATGCAAGAACAATGAATATGCCGTGATCCAATATGTATAACAGTCACCATGGTGTTTGAACATTTCACCATGTTTTGTCATAACATTATGAAGAGCAAAGATCACTGCATTGATATGGATAACATAAAATCATAAAAATGGTCACTGTTAATACAAAGAGGATCATCAAAAATTGTAAAATTCAGTGATTTTTGTAACTACAATGCCCACATTTAAGATACTAGATTGTGCATTACACAACATACTTATCGTACACCAAACTTTACTATTTTGTTATATACATATATATTTTAAATAACATACCATTTTAACTAAACCAACAATTTAAGATCCTACTTGTTATAATGTTTGTCTATAATACAAAAAGGAAATGAAATAACTTTAAACAATAGCTTTCCTTAATATTCAAATAACAATCATAACATTTTGTCTCATACCTGAGCTTCTCTTCCTCATTTCTATATTGTATTCATCTTGCCCCATCAATTCTTACACCTGCATAGATCTCTACACAACTCGATGCACAACATAAGATCCCTCAAAATAGAGATTCATGAGGATAAATACTATCCATATTAATAACTTAGATAGATAATTCAGAATGTAGACAAAAATGAAATGTAAAAGAGGGGAAAAGTATATACAAAATTAGGAAGAAGTGGAAAGTTCATGGGTGACACAAAAGTACAAGACCTAAGGGCTTGACCTAATGCCTTGGGGGATCATCTGTGATGGCCTTGCCTACGTAAATTGTAGAGACATCGTGGTTCAACAATGAGAGGAAGATATTATAAAAACAATCAAGAAGGAAATTGTCACAAGAATGGATGGAGAGGGAGAGACTATCAAAACAATAAATTCCAAAAGAAATATTTCTCAAAGGTACAATGCTATAGATGTGACAATTTTGGTCACAAAGCAGCAAATTGTCCTAATCAGAACAATCTTCAAGCATCTATTGCAGAGTAAAAGAAATAGAATCTTAACACATTATATAATTTGTGAACGTTTAATAGCACATAATTAAAGATATTGTTACACAAAAATCAGTTATTATCAATTAAGATGCATAGATGAAAATCATTTATTTTTTTCTTTAAATTTCTCAATTTAAACAAATCTTGAAGAGGAACATCGGTGTTATCATGATTATCTCCCCTCTCATTAGATCTCAATGCATGCCTAGTTCCCTGTTGATGCAAAGGGGGGTCCTCTATAATAACAAATAAAAGGTTAAAAGAAAAACATTTTATTATAATTTGTTACAAGTATTTCAGTACTTTAAAGAACATAACTGTGGCACTATTTACCTAATCTAGTCACATCATCAACTTCCAGTTCATTTTGTCTGGCCTCAACCTCAACGTGCTCATGAACACTGGCCTCTACATCCTCTACGACTGCAATACAAAATGTTACGTTAATCCAAACACCTATTGCAATTAAATTTGTATTACTACACCAATCAATTAAAGATGTTTACTTATATTAATATTTACATATAAATTTTTGAATATCAAATGTATACCTCTATTAGTGTGATGCGCACCTAAACTAGCTTCATCATGTGCAGGTGGTGTACTAGAATTGGCAGGCTGCATTCCAATTTCATACGCATTGTTATCATTGTTTGCTTACTTAAAACAAATATACTACTTTATGTTGGAACTTAACATCAAATAAACTAATTGGTAAATTATTCAATTTGAAAAAATCATCATTTAGCTTACTTACCACGACGGATCCATCAGTAGAACCTTGTGCACTCATTTCTCGTATCTATTCAACCATGGTTCTATAGCCTTGTTGGTAGCCAATTCTCTTGTACTCTTCTAAGAGACTTGCATTGAACTCAACACCCTGCATTTTTTCTTGGTATCATATTTTTTATTTCATTGTTACATAAAAACAAAATTTATTGCAAATTATAAATATTTACATAAAGTTTTTCATTTACTAAGACTTACAAATCATGCAGCAAGTTTTGAATAACCACTAGAGTCGAGCTTGTGTTGCTCGTGCTTTTCTAGTCTTTCCTTTGTTGCCTTTGATGTGTAAGGCAATCCATGAAAAAGTTTGAAATATGTTAGTTCATATAAATATAAAGAGTATTTAGTACATAATTACAATCTTAACAATATCACATACCTTCTCTTGTTGTCTGGTGGTGTATTTCCTTTTTTCTTTCTCTTCTCTCCTTCGCATCCAAAATAAGATTTTGCCACTCTAAATCAAGAATGCAGGGCGGACGCTCATACTTTGGGTTATTTGTTAATGTACTCCTATACTAGTCTCTAATATACTTCAAACACAACCCATCTTTCTCAAGGAGCCTATTTTCTCAAATGCACGAGGTCTAAATAACTTTGTCATACTCTCTATGAGATCATCCTTTAACTTTTTATCTTGGACATTCCACCTTTTAAGAAAAAAACACTGTTAGATTCATAAATGAAGTGAACTTACCTTTAATATAGTTCAAGAAATGGATGAAATAAAAACTATCCTAGAAATGATATCAAAAACAAAATAGTGGATTGGGGGTTTAGTTTGGATATGTTCCACCATTTACGGAGGGTGGGCTCGAATATTCGCAAAGACTCATCATTACGTTTATCATAAAAAACATCATTCTGTGCATAATAATCATGGGATCATTAGTCGAAGGATATAATAGTATAAAATAAGAAGACAATAGATGTAAGCTTCTCATATTGAATGCAATGTGTAATTAACATACGATTGTATATTAAAAGAAAGGTCCAATCTTTAAAGTACTTAGAATTTTGGCTACTTTCAAGGGAACTCCTTCTTTGTCTCTCACAAGAAACACATAATCCTTCACCATTCCTGTACTAGGAATATGAGTACATACAGGAAATTCCTTATCATGTGATGCATCTCCTATTGCATAAATTGAAACCATTACGAAGTGCCCCCAAGAAAGAATACTTCAAGAGAAATAAACATATAAATAATGAGAGAGAAAATGAAATTTGTGTGCCAGTAGGTGGTGCCATGGCGTATGTGGCCATGTTGCGTATTTTTAACATTACAGGCAACAGTACATCTGGGTCTATCCTCGTCTGAGGCAGAAATAACATATGATCATTGACATGTGCTGAAGAATAATATTGTTAGAGCATAATAAAAGCATGGACTATCATGGACAATATTGTTAGAGCGTAAAAAAAAAAAGTCAAATATGTGATCTACCTGGACCACCTACAATACCTTCATCATGGCCACGAGGTTCAAAATTATGCAAAAAAATCTGTAAAAACAACACATCTGCTTATTTGTTAATGACATAAAAGACTAGTATAACATAAAAACTATTATTGAACTTTTGTTATAATTAAAAATTACATTAATAATTACTTTGAAATTTTGAGCCTGGTGTATCAATTCAGTCGCCCTCTTTTGTGACTCAGGAGTTGAAGGGTATATAGATGATAATTGAGACAATATTTTTCCAATTCTTTGGAGGCACTTTTCAATTCGGGTCATCACAAGTTGCAAAATCAACATTTAGGTCCTCGTCAAAGGACTCCTCCTGAGGGACTGCAGGTTCATTTCCCTTTCTCTGATGACCACCTGTCTGTGACAATAATATTAATAGCACTATTAAAATTACTCCAAAAAAGTGATGAAAAGAACATAATAAAAAACACTATTTAACATTTTGCTTCTATCTAATATGTAGTACAATAACAAAGAGGTTTACCTCCTGGGAAGAAGAAGTGCCTAGAGGATCATCATTTTCACCTCTATGTGGTTGCTCCATATCGTGGCCTGTGTTATTATTTAAATTTAACCAATAATGATAAAGGACTAGATTAATAAATTTCATTAGAAGATGATGATGGAGATGAGGTGGATGGTGAGGAGACTCTCGAGATGTGGCTGGTTTTGGAGGGCTTGTTTGTAGTAGTTTGTTTAGATGAATTTCCTTTCCTAGAAGGATTAGATTCAACATTACAAAAAGAACTCAAATATAAAAACATTAACAAAAAAGCTCAATTATTCAATGGTACATAGTATGTACCTAAACCCCCATGATAGTGACATCATTTGTACCTATGTGATTCAAATTGTAATCAATAAGAATCTCTTCCCCTGCACGTATTCATTTTATCACACATACAAATACATGATTTCCCTTGCGCGCCTCAAATATGTAATTGGGTTGCTTGATAGTTGACACAGGTCATGTACTATTTATAAAAATTACAATGTTCCTTGATTCTTTTGGCCTCTTGTCAATGTATATATCCATTCTTTTACTTTGTTCATTGTCTTTTTGTTGAATATAGTTTGCCGAGATTTCATACCTACACATACTTTTTTTATATCAAACAATCTGCATCCAAATTTTGTAATTGTAACAAGGTCCAACATACTCCATCAATTCGACAACTTTGTTTTAAGAGACCTTTATGCCATCCATGGAAAATAGGCCCAAACCATGTAATGACGATGGTGCTATGCGATATATCTTGCCTTTAACACTAAAATCAGTGTTTATTGGAGGAAGTTCCTTGGGGACCCATTATTTTTGTAGATGTTGGTACCTAAAGGGCACCTTGATGTTTCCTTTGCTCTCATCATCATAAGAACATGACCCCCCTTGAGCAAGGAAAAATTTCATGCATTTATTGAATTTCCTTCTAGTCTTTTGAGCTCTAGTTGATCTCCCTAATTATGACATACTACATGTCTCACTTTCTTCTTCCATTCTTATATTTCCTTCACTTGAGGAAGACACATCTGATAAATACCTATTTGTTGCTACCTGCACTCCATCAAATGAGAGAGATAGCAAGTAATAATGCGAGATATTTTGCAAATTTCAAAAGAAATTAATCTCTATAGGGTGTATTGACTTATACCTGTCGATCCATGAGACTGTATGCAATGCTCCTTGAAGGGGTTTGAGTTCCTGCATATGTAATTCAATTATCTTATGTTAGCTAAAAAAATCATGATACATATACTCAAAATTACATAGTAAGTACATTAAGAACCATAAGAATCCCATATGAATTAAAAAAATTAAAAGGTACATCACGAATTAATTAGATCATGTACTAAATATGTCATGGATCAATATATTAGTATCATCATCTTCAAATGCATTATCTGGCACATGATCATCATCTTCCATGGGATCATAATCTTCAGCTTCAATATTTGCACCTCCATGATCCTCCACTTCCAAAGCCATATTCTCCATATTCGCACCTCCATGGTCCATATCACGTATTTCATATGTATATTACTTATTAAAAAAATATAATGAAAAACTTACCAATGGATGATAATCAAAACCCCCTTCAATGTGACAATTCTCCCTACAATGTCTCTTAGATGTTTTGATTAGAAATATTCTAGTGTTTAAGCCCTTACAAATTTTTCAGGGACAATAACATTTTCCATTGCCTTTTATTTTGAAGTTAGACCACAATCTAGTGATTGTCTCCCCATTTTGTTCTTCACTTAGATTATCTGACATGATCCTTCTTCATAGGAAAACAAATCGGGTCAAGTAGACAAGTAGACAAGATTCTCAATGGAGCTGCTTTGATAACATATAGATACAAATTGGAGATTGGAGTTGATCAGCCTTCACCTGTGCATATACAACCTTCAACTATAAGAGTTGATCAGGTAAGGTATATGCACAAGTGACAAACATGCAGATTTGATGAAGCACTACTGGGAGCTAGACCTAGCAACAAATGGACTTATGCTTATTTTCACAATAGTAAAATTATTGTCGGGTAAGCTCCCAGTAGTGCTTAGGAAAAATTTGCATTTTGGAAATCATATCCATTTAAAAGTTGGCCATTCGAGCCATTTAAAAGTGTCACATGCACTAAAAGTGCTAAATATGCAAATTTGCCAAAATTGGCAAAATGAGGCCTATGAAGGCTCATATGAGGTTTAAGAAGGGTATAAGATCAACTGATTAGTAGAAGGGTATTTGGGAAAGGTATAAGAGGAGAAGAAACACATGTATAAGGCATAAGGCTCACCGTTAAACACATGTTTCCTACTACTACTCCCATTTCAACCAATTCTTACACTAACACATTCAATCATTTTAATTAATGAAATTAATCTAATGGATATAACTTTTACTTGATATCCTTAATTCCTTTAATATGATTACATTCAAGAGTACCCATTCGCATCATGAATCTCATACACAGTAATCCTTTTAAGTGATTCAATTGAGATTATAATATACTCCATTCTAATCTAACATCGTATCCTACCCCATAGAATATTATTAGATTTACATTAAGCACTATACATATTAGTATTCTTCTAACATTTCCTTGCATTAAAATATAAAACTTAAAACTAATCTTATAAACTTACATTCATATTACCCAACTATTCCATTTATATTCTACAGTAATCTCATCATCTATATACCATTATAGTCAACCAAATAGTAATATTGTTAGTTTCATACAACTAAAGTAATGCACACATAAAACATCAAACATAGGTTTCTTAGTACCAGATTACTACATGAATTCATTTCCATTTTACTCATCTATGATCTTAACCATTCACTTGGAATCTAGCAATATGTACATTTAATAAGAATCCATTTTTTGACAATTTGAATTCAATCATTAGGATGGAAAATTTGGTTTTAACTGTCTCAGACAGTTTGAGGATAGTTTTAAAAGGTGGTTGGTTGATGTTTGGGTCTAAAAGAGACCTATGTTCATTGTAATTATAGAGATAAATACGGTTTTGTTCGAAGTGATAAGGAGATAGAAGTTTTGAGTCAATAAAATGTTGTTTTCACTGCACTTTCGCTAATTTCCTTCCATAAACAGTCACTGTAAATGCATTTTCTTCCATCTTAACGTGTTTATCTTGAAATCTTGTTGTTAATTACCGAGTATACACACAACTTGCATCATGGAGATCATGAGTCTCCTTTGAGGGAGAGTCAATTGAGCATACACCTAGTGGATATAGATCTAGAAGAGGTACTTAAAAATGTTGAAAATATGACAAAAAGGTATGACATATATTCTTATTTTTAAAAAAATAGTTCTAATCATAAGGTAGCACCCATGTCACATGAAGGTAATGATGTTGTTATGAGAAAGAAGATATTGAAGGTCAAGCGTGAAAGGATGATTGTAAGTTCAAAAACTGACATGAAATTTCAAATGCCATGCAAATTATAGGAAGGACTTTAAGGTTGGAAAGTCAAGATGCAATTCAAATACAAAGACAAGGTGATTTTAAGAGAAGGTGAAAATCTGTAAGTACAAATTCATGAAGAAGGATGAAGGCCAAGACATCAAGTTAAAATTTATTTCAAGTACAAGTAGTTTCAAGAACACTTCAATGATAATATTTCCAAGACAAAGAGGATGGAAAGATAGAGTTCAAACAAGATAAACATGCTATGTTGGCACACCTTCATTACCACCATTCTAGTTATTCCAAGTGGAAAGAGAAATGCATTTAATTTATTACACCTACTGATTTTTCTCATTGGTCAATCCTTAAAAGGATATGTATTGAAAAAATGTAATTTTTTCATTGGCCCATGGATAGGTGTCTTATTGTAATTGGTTGATATTTAATTCTTGTAAGTGGTAGTTAGGGAAAACCCTAATTAGGGTTGTGTTGGCATAATCTTGGTCCTTTTCATTTGGGAGAGGGCATCTAGGACTGATCACTTGATGTAGTAACAACAAGAGGAGACCATGCCGTTGTAAAAAAAAAATTGGATAGTGACCAAAATAAATGAAATTGAGAATAAGGCATGAAGAAACATTAAAACCCCAAGTATGCCAAGATAGTGAAAGAAAAACCACGGCTCATGTCAAATTATACAAAATATCTATAATAAAAAATAGGTTGAAGTTTTTACCAATCTGCGCACAATTCATGACATGTGACAATTTCAAACAAATTCACTAAGGGTTTCTTATACCAAACCATAGCCTCAAAGCCCAAAAATGATACATATCTTTGAAAATACAAAGGCTATGGTTCACGAATAGAGATAAAATATGCATAGAAGAAACCCTTTTTTCTTTCTGTATGATGATGCACATTGTAAAAAAAGAAACAAATTTGTAAAAAAATATGTGTGGGTTCGAACATTAAGGTCATAGCGAACTCACAGTTGACTAGAAACTATGCAAAGATTTCATTTCATGACATGATGAAGATGTTTTCTGCATACAAAAGTACATCCCTATGAATTCTTGGTATGTGTTGTATGTACCACTATTCAAGGCTTCACAACATTTGACTTCCAAGGAATGGGGTTGGCTTCCGAGAGATAAAATAAAATTGAATTTGATCATCTGTCTTATTTTTTTAATGTGTGCCCGAAACCATCAAAATTGCGACAGTATCGATAACAAATTAAAAAAAAACACAAATTTCATAAAATTTGCCTCTCCATCAGAAATTACCGTCGGAAAATAGGCCCAAATGTATTAGTGAGCATACACTTATGGTAAGTGAACAATGTTTTGTGAATCTAAATATTGGAAATTATTATGGTAAGGTGTTGTGTGATATTATGCTTATGGATTGTTGTCACATTTTGTTGGGTAGACCTTGGCAATATGATAGACATGTTATACATGATGGGAGATTGAATAAATATACTATTTGGGTTGATAGAAAGAAGAAAATATTGTTACTTTTGGTTGAAGAATATGTTGGTGAGATATGTACATCTATGAAAGTTTGTTTGATGGAAGGTAGACAGTTTGTTAAGGATTTGAAGATAGATGATGTATTTTATGCTTTGATTCCTAACAAACCAAGTAAGAAAATAGAAGATAAAGCTCCTGAAGAGGTTGAGAATTTGCTCACCGAGTACGAGAAGATCATTTCATACAATATACCTGATGGTTTTTCACCGATGAGAAATATTAGTCATTGTATGGATCTGATTATTGGAGCTAGTTTTCCGAACAAGGCACCACACCGATTGATACCAACCGAGAATGAGGAACTCAACCAAAAATTTCATGATTTGTTGCAGAAGGGTTTGATCAGAGAAAGTTTGAGTTTGTGTGCAGTACTAGCCAACAAGAGATGTTTCCATCCTTTTAATATTATGATCAATAATTTTCTCGGGAAAGGAAATAGCATATTTTCCCTCATAAATATTTGAAATATTTCTAACAGGCGGATGAGTTTACTTACCTATTGGCTTGAATTCAAAAAGTGAGGACAATTTTGTAGCCTCAGTCCCCATATTATTTGGCACAACCTGTCCTCTGAGTCGCCCTCCTAGGTCCCCAAAACCCGCGAGTCCGTATTTTTTCTTGTACTTTGCATCATCCTTGTCTGAATCAATAGGGATTCCCCCTACAACAGAAGGACTTGCACCTCCTGCATAGCTCCCGCTCATGACCATATTTGAATTTTGATTTCCTGCCTTTGCTCTATGCTCCCCACTTGCCTTGCTAATTATAGAATGTTGTTGTTTTAGGAAAAACCAAGTTATCGGCAATAGAAGAGACAAAGCTTGAGAACAACAATAAAATTATTTTACTTGATTTTGTGATAGACCTCCCTAAACAAGTTAAGTAACAACAACTAAATTCCTTTGGCTAATAGCATAACCTCCATCATAAGGTGTTCATAATATTAAATTTAGTTGTCTAGATAAGGAAATTCGAATATTTGGTAGAGGAAAAGGTAATATAGATTTAAACCCCCCAAAAAATAGATACAAAATAGTGATGTGAGATGCTAGGTGGGAATTTGCTCCTATCATTGTCAAAACAAGCAATAAATCCTATGGTAAGTCATGTTTTTTGGTCTTCTATTTAGACATTTCTATACTAGCAGTTGCACACTTTTGTGCGTGCAACAATGAGCCGATAGGTTTTTTTGATTAAAAATAGAAAATTTAAAATGATATTTTTTTTACATTGAAATTTAATTTGGTTGTTTCTACAAAAAGTAAATTTGTTGCAGGTAAATGTTAGAGAATAGTAAGGAAAACACATGATCTATTCTTGCAAACTTACATGATCTATTCTTAGAGTCATCTAATAGACTCTCCTTACATGATCTATTCTTAGAGTCATCCAACAAACTCTGACTTGTTTATTAGACATCTGACTATATAATTGTTGATTCAAAAAATAAATACAAAACAACTTAATCTACGTAGACTATCAAACACTTCACCACAACACATTTTTCTAGCATAGATTAAGTAGAATGCATAAAATTGAGACATCAATGTAGTCATGTTTTATTTATAAACAATGAATAGATTACTTTTACAGAAATCTTGAAATTCCAGTTCCTCGTTGAAGTCATCATGTCAACAATAGATCTTGAAATTTAGAGTTCCCACCTTTAAATGATACATAAAATACAAATAAGAAAGCTAACCCAAAAATGCCTTATATGGAGACAAAATTGACATACAATTACATGTTACATATAGTTCTCAATCTTCCTATTATTAATGACATTCTTAATATAGACTGGTGCTCTCCTAATATAGACTAGTGATCTTCTAGTTCAATGTAACTGGAAAATGTGCCTCACAAATATGTTTCCACCTGTAGGTTTGATTATCTATGGTTGTCGGGTGTGAATATTAGAATGTAGTAGTGCCAAGATTCAAAGTTATTGAATGTCTAGGGACATTTTTTTTCTCAAAAGTCATATTTTTCTCCTAGTACTATGATTAAGTTACCAGAGAAAGTTTTAGAGCAGAAATTTGTAAATGATCACCATGAAGTGGGAAACAATTTCTGATATTGAAATACAAAGGAGGATGTTGCACCTTCTCAAGAAATGTCACTATATAGCATCACTATTGTTATTTTTTGACAAGGTATGAAAGAAAATACATATAAAATATAGAATCTTTATCAACAAATCATCCATAATGTTGGCAATTTGTAAACGAACAACTTGTTCAAATTAAGGCCATCCTACCATCAATTTTTCCCAAGTAGAGCTCCCAGAAGATAGAGTTTGGTTTATGCAAGTTTCTTTGTTGGGAATACACTAGTCATGCTCTTGCTTTGTTCTTTCTCTAACTATTTAATGTCTTTGAAACCCACTTTAAGTAGATGTCCATTGAATTCTAAATTGTGTCTGAGAATCCCAAAATATTTTGAAGTATTCACAAACTTGCAACATTCTCTCTTAAATCATGATTTTATATCCAGGATATTTACTCTGAATTTAATTTTTAGGAATACCCTTGTATATTTTTGCTTGTAGACTTGTAGTCAAAGATGTTGGTTCTTCAGTTTTCTAATTTGACTATCTTTCCTGGTCAAATAAATTTTTTATTTTATATGCATTTTAATTTATTTGAATTCTGAATCTCAAAAGATTTTTGAAACAAGAAAAAAAATTCTCATCAAAATAAAAAGTGCTACCTAAATGACTTAAAAAATTACAAACTTAATGGCAATTACAAACTCAATGACGAAGATTGATAGTGAAATTCTTCCTCAATGCATGACGAAAGGTTGAGATTGAAGAGCGGTGTCATCTCCTTCACCGAAGGAAGCTCTGCTTCCATTTCGACGTCCACAACATGTGATTGAGACTCACTTTGATCATTTGTCGTCACAATTTTCTAAATTTATCGGTAAATATCTATCTATTGTCGGAAAAATGAATATCCCATGTTTTACCAGAAAGAAACAAAGGCACCATCAGGCGCACCATGCCATTGATTTAAAATAGAAAATGAATCTCCGTGCTTCTTAAGGTGTTTGACAAAAGACTGAGTGCAGAACCCCATTGTGTTATTTTCTCAACTAAGGAGGAACAATATGAGAAATCTATTTTATCCCTCAGACCTCTTGAATAAATCACAACATCATCATAATCTATGACAACTTCTTCTATCATACCGAAAGTTCAGAGCCAAACTCTCTATTTCTTGGTCAGATCTATGATCTATGCTACGAATTGACTCTCATTAAGGAATCAAGACTCGCATACTGCCAAACAACATTGTTGGTATATTTCCCCCAGTTTTGTTGTAGGAGAGTGACAGTGTGTGGATGAGTGTGTGAGAAACAGGACGCCCCTTTGAGATGGCATTCTCATCAAGATCTTTCTTTGCCAAAAATAGCTGACACCAGTCACTAGTACCAGTATTCATAGAATACAATTTGGAGAAGAATTCCTTGACCTAAAATGCACATTTATTTTCCCTGGATATAAGTATGGCTAAATCAAGCAATAGAACATGAATTTTACAATATTTATTCAGATTGTGAATACAACCATCTTCCCATACTCCTCTTCCTCAATCCTCTATAATTAACTTGTAATCCATCATGCATATGTATCTTTTTTCCAGACGGTTAGGGTTCAAGATTACAATGATGGATATTGGAAAAAAAACATATAGGATAAAAAGATAAGGGTCCAAAAAAATAGAGATAGGGAAAGAGTCAAAAAAGAAACATCGATGAGTTGGAAGGAAAAAAAGATAAGAGGATGAGTTGGAAAAAGAAGATAAGAGGATAGAAGAGTCAAGAGATTTGGTCAGGAAAAAAATCAATCTGAGAGGCTGACAACTTTCCAGCTTTAAAATTTATTTTCCGGGACCAAAGCTCCCACATAAAGCCTATTAGATTATTAATAAACATGTCAGGTTAATATTTCTATAGAATTTTAAGTAGTATACCCCATCATAAGTTCAAATGTCAGGTTAAGATTTCTATAGACTTTTCAGTAGTATACACTAGCATAAGTTCAATTTGATATGCTTTTTGTGGGAGATTTACTCCCAGAAATGCCTTTTATTCTCAGATAATTGTCAGCCTCTTTGTTGGGGGTTTTAGTTTTTTAGCATGGAAACCACTTTGGCTTTTTTTCCCTATTATTTTGGAAAGTTACCTTGTTTTTTCCATTCTTATCCCTATTTTTTGTTAGAAACCCAGAGGTTTTTTTAGTATCTTCTATCATCGAATACATAACACAAATTGCATCACTTAAAATTGCAAACGATTTAGAAAAATTAAAATTCGGATGGTAGCGAAAATCCACAGTGACAAAGTAATGAAGGTATGGTAATCGGATCTCTACCTTTTAATTTCATTTTATTAGTGAAGTTGTTTTTATGTGCTAATGGCTTCATGTGTTTTTCTTCCCTACATCCTTGTGATGGGAGCTCAAAAGCCTCTATATTCATTATTTATTTCCATGGATTTCATGTATATGTAAATAATACATATTTTTAGAGGCATAATCAAGGGTTTCTATCTCAGATCTTTTCATTTATTTCTGAGAATAAGATAACATTTGAGTGTTTCTTCAATGATTCTTTTCTTTATTTCCTACAAAAATATAGCTAAGACTCTTGTAAAAGAAAAATTGGATCAAATCCTATAGATATACATGTTCATTGCATGTTGTAATAAATCCATGAGGGTTTTTTTTCTCCTCGTTCAATTCTTGAAATGGTAATTCAAAATATGTTTTTTGGGGTTTGCAGTGGTAAAAGAATGTTCCCAGTTTTTTTTTTGGTTTACTCCCTGCTATGGTATCTTTGTTGGTCTTCAACTTGGAATTTTAATTTAGTACAATTTAAAACTATGTGTTAAGTCAACTAAGATATATTTGTTTTATTCCACAGAGGTTGCTGCTTTGATTCACACTAGGTCACTTCTTGGGTGTTTTTAAGATTTTGCATTTTTTGCATTTTAATTTATGCAGTAATTTGAAGTCGTGTGGTGCACTGCCTTGGTAGCACTAAAGCGTAATTTTGCATTTTTTATGGATGAATGTACTAATGGTTTTGTTCAAATTTTTGACTAAGTTACCTTAGATATTGTTAGAAAGAGCATGAGAAAAATTGATAAAAAAGAGACTAGGCTATATGATGCAAGTGGCCAGGGTGTACTAACCCAATCATTGGATTCCTTACTCCTTATGAGGAGTGAAAATCCCTAACACTCGCACCCTTTACAAATTGGTACAATACATAGCTACATTACTTCCCATGGACCCAAGAATGGCAGATGACATAGGTGGGTTCATTTGAATGGTCTCACAAGGATTCAAGACACTAGCCCAAGTATAGATATGGCCACAAGGCTTACAATTCCACACAAAGGCAAGTGGGGTCTTATAAATAATGGGGGTACAAGAAATTCTTTACCTATTCACACAATCAAGTTGATTCGGGTTTTTGAATGCAATTGCTAGACTGTCCAGTCTAAAGCTTGTAGCCCTGTCCAGGCAATATAGTCAAGATAACTTTGGAAAGTTCCAAAATACATAGGGATTGAGTAGTATATTCAAATACCCTCTACAAAGTTACATCTAGGCCAGGATCACCAAGGATTGATGGTTCGTTATAGGGTCAAGATTCAAAGTTTTCAATCTGGGCTAGAGGGCTAATTAGGCCTCCATTAAAGAAGGAAGTACTAAGGGACAAGGGCCTATCCTTGTGAAACCAATTGGAATGTCTAGAGGATGTCTAAAAAATACTAAATCCTTAGTCTTAGGCCTTGGTTCTTGACTGTTCAAGAGTTATGCACTATTGTGCGTTTGCAGAATTGGTGCATACATAGAGATATACACCTAGGGCTCGTTCAAATAGCCATCTCCCTGCACCAACATGAAAAATAATTGCAGAATCATAGAAATAATAATACAAAGAATCTTTCCACTAGAGGCTATGCAATTCCCATGGTGGAAACACTTCCAAAAACAAAACAAAACCCTCAGAAATGGATTCAAAACTGTGTAACAGAGACAAAAATCCCGATATCGAGAGTTAGAGATAAGATCTTCTCACCAGACTAGTTGCATCTGAAAGATAAGAGGACAAGGGATCCAATCAAATTGGTCTCATGCATCTTTGTGACCGTACATGTCCGTACAACTCTCTGTAACAATGAAAACTGCAGAAAAATGGTTTTTCTTTATTGATTTAGAGAAAAATTACATTGTGTCACCTTCCACCCACCTATGAGGGATATGAAGGCAATACCCAATGGATTTACAACATTTTTTAACTAATTATCCATTGGGGGAAGGATTACAACAACTTTTTGAAAATTTACTAATATAGAGGAAAGTTGCAATTAAGCAACTTTTGCAATTTTTGCAACTAACGTGCAATATGAATTATAATACAACTTAAGCCCCTAGTAAAGGACCTATCTTATTAGAAAACCAATCCTAATAAACTTAACTATACTAGAAACAAACATTTATTGATCCCATGACCATAGTGTACCAAGTGGCTTATAAGTGGCCAAACTTGTAACTAGGTCTTACAATTGGATCTAAAAGATTTATAAACTCTAACACCTGATTTACAAGATGCCTTGGATTCCTTAGGGACAAGGGTGCATTGGATGTATCAAGTGTCAACAACCTTCAAAATTTGTCATGTGTTAGGAGGTGCTCCTGCACCATACTCCCCATGAGAATTAGAGCTCAAGTTCCTACTTGAGTTGAGGAGATCTATTGTTGAACCATGTGATTTTATCTGATCCTCTGTCATCCAAGTGGAATCTATATCAAGGAGTCCCTTCCATTTTACTAAATACTGCATATAGGTGTGATTTCTATTCTTCTTCCATTCCTTGGTTGCAAGGATCTTGTCTAACTAAATTAGTGTGCTTGGTGGAGGAGTTATTACATAGGTATCATCCAAAGAGTCATCAGCATCTGTCTGGATCTTAGAGGTACCTGCATCACTTTTGAAAAGAGTAAGATCTACAACATTAAAGATAGGGGAAATAAAAAGTGTGGGAGAAAGAGAGATCTCATATGCATTGTCACCCATTTTGTGCAGAACTGTACATGGTCCAATTTTCTTCATATGAATATTGGTATGTCTTCCCTTAGGAAGTCTTTCTGGTCTGAGATATGCCCATACCTTATCCCCTATTTGAAAATGAACTTCCCTTCTCCTTTTATCTACATTTGTCTTGTATTTTAGAGTGGTGTGTTCTAGTTTTTGTTTCACTTCCTTATGCACTTATGAAATGAATTTAGCAAAGTCTTCTCCTTGGGCACTGATTTTAAAATTAGAAGGTAGATTAGCAAGATCCAATGGTCCTTTAGGATGCACTCCATAAACTACTTGGAAAGGAATCTTGCCACTAGATCTATTGATGGAGTCATTAAATGCAAATTTTGCTTGGGGAAAGATGACATCCCAACCTTGTGAGTGCTACTTGGTAAGACATTTTAATAGATTTCCCAAGGATCTATTGACTACTTCTATTTGGCCATCTATTTGGGGATGATAGGCTGAACTGTATGTCAGATTTGTACCCAATTTCTTGTGGAGTGTCCTCCAAAAGTGTCCTTGGAACTTAACATCCCTGTTTGAAACTATATTCTTTGGGAGTCCGTGAAGTCTAACTACTTCCTTGAAAAAGAGTTGTGCAATGTGATAAGCATCATTTGTGCTCTTGAAAGGGACAAAATTTGGCATCTTGCTAGATTTGTCCACTATGACAAAAATACTATCAAAATCTTGCTTGGTTCTTTGTAAACCCATGACAAAGTCCATTGATATTGACTCTCGTGGCCTAGAAGGTATTGGTAAAGGTTGATAGAGTCCTTGGTTTGTCGTGACACCTTTAGCTTGTTGACAAATTGTACATGACTGAACAAACTTTTTAATATCAAGAGTCATCTTGGACCAATGGTAACTTCTCTTCACTAATTCTATGGTCTTGTCTATGCCAAAATGACCACTCATACTTCCACATTGTTTCTCCTTTATGGTATTAGTTCTCATAGAACATTTTGGAATGCAAAGTTGGGCACCTTTAAATAAAAGTCCATCTTGGATTAAATATTTTGTAAAATCAGTATGATATCTGCCAGAGAGAGTAATACAAACCTTGTAGGCTTCCCCAAAATCTAAATCATCTACATATAGGTGTTTCAAAGAGTCAATTCCCATGCTTGAAAATTGAACTTCTTCTACCAAACCCACTCTCCTACTGAGGGAATCTGCAACTTTGTTTGCTTGTCCTTTCTTGTGCTTTATTGTGAAGGTATAGGACTATAATTGCTCCATCCATTTGATGTGTTTCACACTAAGCTTCTCTTGTGAATTCAGAAAACTTAGAGCATGGTTGTCAGTGTAGACAATAAATTCCTTGGGGAGGAGGTAGTGCCTCCACTTCTTGAGAGCCTACACTACTGCATATAACTCAAGATCATAAATAGAATATCTTTTCTTAGTATCATTTAACTTTTTAGAGAAGAAGGCTAGTTTTCCCTTCTTGACTCAAAAAAGCACCAATAGCTAGGTTACTTGCATCTATTTCCACAGTGAAAACCTTGTTAAAATAAGGTAATTTTAGGATAGGATATTGTGCTACCCTATTTTTCAAGTATTGAAAAGCATCATCAACATCCTTTGTCCAAATAAATTTAGTTTTCCAACCTCCTTTGATTGTATCCAACATTGGGGCACATACATGGGTAAAGTTCTTAATAAACTTTCTATAAAATGTAGCAAGACCATGGAACCTTTTCACATCACCTTGGTTCTTAGGAGGTGACCAATTTACAATTGCTTCTACTTTACTTGGATCCATCTTTAAATTTCCTTTGGTTATGACAAATCCCAAAAAGGTGAGTCCCCTTTGCATGAATGTGCATTTTTCCAAATTTATGACCAACTTGTGATCATGAAGTCTTCTCAACACCTGCTCCAAATGGTTTAAATGTTCCTCCCTACTGCTGCTAAAAATTAGAATTTCATCAAGATAAATAACAACAAATTTTCCAATAAAATTAGAGAAGATCTCATTCATGAGCCTCATCAATGTACTTGGGGCATTGCTTAACCCAAATGGCATTACAAGCCATTCATATAAGCCTTCAATGGTATTAAAGGAATTCTTCCACTCATCTCCTGGCCTTATTCTGATTTGATGATAACTAAATTTTAGATCTATTTTTGAGAAATAACAAGCATTGCCAAGTTGGCCTAATAAGTCATATAGCCTTGGAATAGGGAATCTATATCTTATTGTAATTTTTTTATGGCTCTACTATCCGTGAAAAGCCTCCATTTCCCATCCTTTTTGGGTGCTAGGACTAATGGGACAACACATGGGCTCAAACTCTTTTGTATTAATCCCTTTTCTAACATCTCTTTGATTTGTCTTGAGATCTCAGCATTATGATCAGGGGTTAAATTCTAAGGTTCCTTATTAGGTAGAGAAGCACCAGGAATGAGGTCTATTTTATTAGCAATATCTCTCAAGGGTGGGAGGGTAGAGGGTAGTTCATTATTAGTTACATCACTGTATTTATCCAGTAGTCCTTTGACTTCACTTGGTATAGTTTCTACCTTTTTGGAGACTTCATTGTCTTTGGGTTTCAAAGCAAACACATACCCTTCATTATCTGATTCCCTCAATGATCTTTCCATTTCCTTTCTACCAATGACTACAAAAGTGGATTCTTTATTGTATTTTTGATCATGCAGTGGTTTCATGGTATAGGTGACTCCTTCCTTCACAATGGTGTAAGTATTTTTTTTGTAGTTATGTGTGGCATCCACATCATACTACCAAGGCCTTCCTAACAAGAGGTGGAAAGAATCCATCTTAATGACATCACACATGAATTTGTCTTTATAGTCACCTATGGAGAATTCTATTAATGCTTGTTCAGTTACTAAAGTTTGTTGCTCTTTGGTGAGCCAAGATACATGATAAGGACAAGGATGGGGAACTTTATTCAAAATTTAACTTTTGTATCATTTCCTTAGAAACCATATTTTTCAGTTGAACTAGAATCTATAAGAAAGTTACATACCTTTCCTTGGCACTTTATCTTTGTCCTAAAAAAAATATTTCTTTGTGATGGCTCCACAGTCTATGGTACTTGGAGAAATGTTTGTCTCATCATCAGACTTATGCCTTCTTCTGGTTCTAGATCACTAGGATTTGGATTGTCACCTTGATTTTCTTCAAGAATTAGTTGTGCTCTTCTTTCTCCCTGATTCTTGTGCCCTTTCTCAATACATCTTCCAGCATGGTGTCCAAGTTGATTACAGTGGTAACATCTCAAGGGACCATTCCCTCTTCCTCTACCAAAGGGTCTCCTACCTCTAAAATTTCCCCTTGCATTGGTCACATTCCTCTCTGATTGGTTTTGATCAAAATTTTTGTTGTTATTACTTGACTATCCCCTACTCCAAGAGTTACCTCTACCTCTAAAATTTTTGTTGAAGTTATTTTTGTTGTTTCCCTTGCCCCTATTTACTTGGTCTTGTTTTCTTTTGAACTTGTCCTCCACCTTTAATGCTAATTGAAAGCACTGTTGTACTGTTGTAGGACTGGTTAGGCTCAATTCATCTTGAAGGGATATCTTCAAACCTTGCATGTATCTTGTAAGTTTTACACATTCTGGCTCTATCATCTTGGTCTTCATGACAAGCCTTTGAAACTCTTCGGTAGATGATGAGACATTCATCTCCATTTGTCTCAAATTAATCCTCCTTTTATGGAGTTGGACTTTATAGTCCTCATGGACATATGCTTCCCTAATTTTTCTCACCATCTTCTTCCAAGTGGTGATTCATTGCTTTCCACTCTTCACCCTATCATCTTGAGTGAAGTTCCACCATGTAAGTGCAGAGCCCTTGAGTTTTGACTTGGCCATATTTATCCTCTGATTCTCAGGGATATCTTCACAATCAAAGGAACTTGAGAGGGCATCTACCCACTCCATAGTAGAATCAGGATCCATCTTCCCATCATAGGTGGTTAAGTCAAGCTTAGAGTCTATGGTTCTTCTCTCCATGGATTTAAGAGTCTTCAATAGCAGCCTCTGATCTGAAAGAAATTCTTCTTCTTCCCGATGAAGGGTTTCTTCTTCAATCCCTTCCTCAACATCCTTAGAGTTACCACCAACCTTCCTACGAAGCTCTTCCTTAAGCCTTTCCACTTCATCCATTACTCATTGCATCTCTATGTCTCTTTGTGTATCCTGCCTTAGTCTTTGGTTCCTCAAGTACTTAACAATCTCTACATTGGTCATCCTTGAAGACAACCCTCCTTCTTCATCTCCTGACATGGTGGTAAGAAAATCCCTGACCTAAGGATCTTAGGTGCTCTGATACCACTTGATGCAAGTGGCCAGGGTGTACTAACCCAATCACTGGATTCCTTACTCCTTATGAGGAGTGACAAGCCCTGACACTCACACCCTTTACAAATTGGTACAAGACATAACTACATTACTTTCCATGGACCCAAGAATGGTAGATGACCTAGGTGGGTTCATTTGAATGGACTCACAAGGATTCAAGACACTAGCCCAAGTACAGATATGGCCACAAGGATTACAATTCCACACAAATGTAAGTGGGGGTCTTAGACATAAAGGGGGTAACAAGATAGGCTTTACCTATTCACACAATCAATTTGATTGGGGTTTTTGAATCCAATTGCTAGACTGTCTAGTCTAAAGCTTGTAGCCCTGTCCAGGCAGTACAGTCAAGATAACTTTGGAAAGTTTCAAAAGACATAGGGATTGAATAGTAGATTCAAATACCCTTTAAAAAGTTACATCTAGGCCATGAGCACCAAGGATTGATGGTTCATTATAGGGTCTAGATTCAAAGTTTTCAATCTGGGCTAAAGGGCTAATTAGGCCTCCATTAAAGAAGGAAGTACTAAGGGACAAGGGTCTATCCTTGTGAAACCAATTTGAATTTCTAGAGGATGTCCAAACAACACTAAATCCTTAGTTTTAGGCCTTGGTGCTTGAATGTTCAAGAGTTATGCACTATTGTGCATTTGCAGAATTGGTGCATACATAGAGATATACACCTAGGGCTCGTTCACCAAAATGAAAAATAATTGAATACTAGAAATGATATTTCCACCAGAGGCTATGAAATTTCCATGGTGGAAATGCTTCCAAACTGGAAAACAAAATGAAACCCTCAGAAATGGAGTCAAAACGGTGTAACAAAGACAAAAATCTTGATATCTGGAGTTAGAAATAAGGTATTCTCACCAGACTGATTTCATATAAAATATAAGAGGCCAAGGGGTCCAATAAAACTGGTCTTATGCAATTTTGTGACCGTACTTGTCCGTACAACTCTCTGTAACATCAAAAAATGGAGAAAATTGGGTTTTCTTTATTGATTTAGAGACAAATTACATTGTGTCACCTTCCACCCACCTGTGAGGGCTATGAAGGCCATTCCCAATGGTTTTACAACATTTTTGAACTAATTAGCCATTGGGGGAAGGATTACAACAACTTTTTGAAAAGTTGCTAATATAGAGCAAAGTTGCAATTAAGCAACTTTTGCAATTTTTGCAACTAATGTGCAATATGACTTATAAGACAACTTAAGCCCCTATTAAAGGACCTATATTATTATAAAACCAATCCTAAGACACTTAACTATCCAAGAAAAAAATATTTATTGATCCCATGACCATAGTGTACCAAGTGGCTTATAAGTGGCCAAACTTGTAACTAGGTCTTATAATTGAATCTAAAAGATTTACAAACTCTAACACCTAATTTACAAGATGCCTTGGATTCCTCAGGTCCAAGGTTTCATTGTATGTATCAAGTGTCAACAATCTTCAAAATTTGTCATGTTCTAGAAGGTGCTCCTACACCATTATATGTAGTTGTATTCATGTTTAAAATCACATGCACACATTGAAAGCCAATTTGCATCTGATCATAATGTCATGTACCTAGTCATTAGTCATAATGACATCTCTTTGAGGCATTTTTCCAACCAATTAATCTCTCGGTCAATGAATCCATCTTTTTACTTGCCAAACTTCATATACAACCTATGGTCACAGAGCATGAGATGACACTCTGTCAAACAGTTCATGTATGTTATCCATGATTCTGTATTTTGCAAGCATGTGTATGTAACTGGAAACAAATCCATGAGAACATGTTGAATCCGCTATGAATTTTAATTGTTACATATGGTTTCAAATTATTTAGAAATTCTTTTTTACACAGCTTTAGATTATTTTCCTTAACTCTATTCTTCAACATTGTTATTTCACTTCTTCAAACAATGACTCCAAACACGTGGATATTCTACAATTACTTGATGAAACATTTTTTCATACACTTGTCATGCATCTTTAATATTATCATATTTGAATGCGTGTTGGCTAAGGTGTTCGCAACTGAAAATTTATAAACCATTTTATTGCATTAGTCTTAATGGCATATCTTTGAGGCATTTGCTGAGCAATTCAGCTCTCGGTCAATGAATCCATCTTTTTACATGCCAAATTTCATATACAACCTACGGTGATAGAGCATGAGGCACTATTCTGTCAAACATTTCATGTGTATTGTCCATGATTCGGTATTTTGCAAGCATGGGTATGTAACTGGAAACAAAGTTGCTAGAACATGTTGAATCCGCTATGAATTTCAATTGTTACATATGGTTTCAGATTATTTAGTCATTCTTTTTACATAGTTTTAGATTATTTTTCATTTTTTTTACAATTTTAGATTATCCTAATGCTCTATTTGCCCATTTGTTTGGTTGTTTTTAATGAGATTTCATTCTAAGGATTTTTTAAAAAAAAGAGATTTGAGATCTTTACTTATATGATGAATGTGCAAGTCTACAAATAAATCTGGCCACTGCGTCAATCACTAAGTTTATGCTTTCTCAATCTTCTTCTTATTTCATTACAACTATTTCAAAAATGAATTTGTATTTAATACCTATTGTTTCCACAGATTATAGCATTCTAAGGTGGATATCGCGTAGATTTATAGACGTTTCAATCAAATTCCATTAAGTACATCACTGTAGACAAAAAATAAACATTAGTTTACTGTAATAGACAATAAACTAAATTAAACAACAAATTATGGGTTGATTTCATATTTATTTTTAATCGTGCAAACAATAATATGGAAATTGTTCTATGCATGACCATATACAGTCAAAACTAACTGTGACATTGCACCGCTAAAAACTTTAACTAATTTAATATGAATGTAATGTTTTTATGCATCTTCTATCAATGGAAGCAAGCCAAATTTAATTGATGTTTTCATTTTCTTGTGACTATTGATTATATTAGTTCTGACTGTGCTACTTTTTTTCTTTGTATTAAGAGTCATTTTTCTATGAATACTCTGCCAATTAGATGATTTCATGTTAAAATGTCAATGGACATTGTATGAATCTTATATATAATTTCCACATCTCTATTTACACATATTTCATTATCTACTTTTGACATCAGTGTTCTCATCTTATGTGCTACTTTTGACAATTTTTGGAGGACTCAAAACTGCAACGTTTGAGGGATTTTAGTTTTATGAAGAGTTGGATCAGAAAAATTTCAATTAAATTTTCAAGCTTATCCTTCGTCAAGTTTATACGACATTTTTTTGTAGCATTGTAATAGATACATAGATTTTGATTTCGACAGTTTGATAACTCTTTTTAAAGATTTATTTGTCAGATTATCGCCTTTCCTATATAGCAATGAATATTATTTTCTATTCCATTTATCACATGAATGAATGTTATTTTGTGTTGGCAACATTATACTAAATACATAGAGTTTGATTTTGACTATTTCTTAACTCTTTTTTTTTAGATTTATATAAAAAATCCTTCTCAAATTTTATATTGTCTTTCCTTCACACAATTTAATATTATTTTCTATTTCATTTATCATTCATTTGTTAGCAATATTATGCAATAAACCAATAAAAAATTTGATGCAAATATGAAAAATAGAATTTATGAGAAAACCTCATGACTTAAATATTGTTATATATCATTTCCACAATTTCTTCTACATACCATTAACGATCTACTTTTTGAATTGCACAAAACATATCACTTTCTTGAAAATCAACTCCTATCAGCTCATCATTGTACATACAAAAGTGTGCAACTTCTTGTACTATACCTAGAACAACCTGTTAGGATTGGATTATACTGAGAGGGGGGTGAATTAGTATAATAGCACTTTATTAAATTCTTCAACTAATTAAATATTAACCATAAACTTGTAGTAAAGAAAAGAACATAAGCAAATGACACAATACTCATAACACCATATTTTGTTTTCGAGGAAACCCTGGCCAAGGGAAAACCCCAGTGGGGATGGTACCCACAAGCATGTACTAAAGTATAATATCCTTGTAAGGAGACCTAGCCCTGTTAGGAGCTGAATATTACATAGTACATTTCCTTGTTAGAGGAATAACAACCTTGTCAAAGGTTCACAACACCCAGTTCGGGGCCAACTGAGCTTACAGCTCTTACAATATAATTCAGGTTACAAAGTGTTCTCAATCATGAACAAAACAAGCAACACTAGTTCTTAGATAGTTCCTTTATAGTTCTTCAATGATCTCTACTATTCGCTCAACAACTCATCCAACTGTCCAAATAACACACACACGATCTTTATCAAAAAGATCTTACATATATATCTCAAAACTTTACAAAGTCGACTCTCGATATGAATATTACAAATATTACAAAGTCATCCTTCTATACACAATACATTTAATATGTTAAACACTAAATGCATAGTTGACACTCTTGCATAGTCAATGTGGAGGTTATCAACAACCAAAATACAACTTTGATTGTCTGGAGTCCAAGCCATACTCCCTCAATCTTCGCTACTGTCAAACTGCTATGTTTCGTTGTTCTGCTGCTATCTGATTATCTTTAATTCTGTCTAACTCATCGTAGACTCAACCAAAACAAAATAAATCTTAGGTGGAGGTCATACATACCCCATACTATCTTCCTCTAAGCTCTCTTTCCCTAAATCATTGATCTCGATCTTCGACATCCAAAACACTTCTATATCTCTGCTTCTATACTTAGTCAATTTCTGAGTCATCAAAACTTATCTTTTCTGAATTCGATCTGAAACCCAGATGTGTTTCCATAAATGACAACCAAAAAGTAAATTACATTTACACAAAATTTATTACTTGCCAACAATCTCTCCCTTTGGCATTGATGGCAACACTTAACAAAAAAATGAATAATTGTTCCAACAAATTTGTCTCCTCTATAATCTTCCTTTCTTTTTCTTTTCTCTTTTATTTTATTTTCCTATATAATATTTTTTTTATCTCTTCTTCCCCTTTGACAACAATGACAAAGGTGCATATGCAACAAAAGGTTTTAGTTCTTGCTCACCAGTTTCAAAATATCCTGAAAGGAATCTTCCAATATCTTCACTTCTGCAATCCATGTTTTGAACAAAATTTGGCTAATGTGAATTAAGCCATTCAGTGCAAATGATGTGGTCTCAACTTCTTTTAAGTCAGTGGGCAAATATTTATCTAGTGAATCTGTCACTTTCTCCAAGTCTGAGAGATGAACCTCAAGTATTGATAACTTAGGAGTGATAAAGCTTTTCAACAAATTGAATCTTGTCAATACTCTCCCTTTCTCATTATCTAATACACCAAGTTTGGCCAAAATCCTTGTGACTTCTTTGTCTAGCTCTGTTGTGGATTGTGAAGATGTTTCACAACCATCCATAATATTGTTCAGAGTTTCCATCTCTTTGGCAATAATGTCTTCTACATTCTGAACATGCCTTATTGGATTCATCAAATAGTTGAATAATTTTCTCCCATGTCCAATGCAGTTCCTTGCATTTTTCAAGAAGGTTTTCACAATGCCTAAATCCCATGTTATATATTTTTAGACTATTGTTAGCTTCTTCTTAGAGTATGTCTTCTCTGCCTTTTCTTCTGCTATTTTCAATAAGTTTTCATAGTGCCCATCAAATTCATCAAGTGTGATACTTAGATTCTCAATGTCATCTTTATTCTAGAAAACAATAGGTTTTGGAAGCAATTTTTTTACAGTATCAATTGCTCTTGTGATTAATTTTTCCTTCTTGTCTCCTTTCTATTCTGATCTTTCCTTTGCTTTTTTCAAAGCAGTAAATGCCAATTTTACTAGTTCTACTTCATCCATGCTGTCAACATTTACATCACTCCTTGCCAACAATGAAATGGATGATGTGTTTACCTCTTTCTTTTCATCCTCTTTCTGATCTGACTTCTTTTCTTCTTCCTTATGCTCTTCTTCCTTCTTTTGTTCCTCTTCCTTCTTTTGTTCCTCTTCCTTCTTCTGTTCTGCCTCATCTGCCACATAAGTATCCATATTCCCTGAAAAAGGGTCCTTTTCATATTGGGAGGTGTCAAGAGTTACTGCTACACTAGAAACATAGAAATTTAGTGGTGGATCTACTTTTCTCTTCTCAGTAGATGTCTCTATTGCCTTTTATTTCTCACCCATTCCCAAGTGTGTGGGCGACGTGGTCTTAGGAGGTGAGGGCTTGTCAGAAGTAGTACTCATCATTATCTTCTCTAGTGCCTTCTGAGTTTCCTGGGTGAATTCATCATATTTCCTTGCCATGATTTTCAATAATCTCACCTTGGTCCTTAGAAGAGGTTTTAGTTCCTTGTATATTCTGTCCCTTTCTTGAACTGATATCACAGGCAACATGTTATCTATTTCTTGGTTTCTGATTGTATCATCTTCAATTTGGGCAACATGTTTTAATATCTCTAATCTCCCATATAGGTCTATGGATATGCTTCCTTCAATTTATAATAGTGTCTTCTTGAAAGTAAGTAGGTGCTCTATCACAATTTCCTCAATTTTAAGTTTATCTGCTTCTTCATACCTGTTATAGTATTTATCAATCGTAACCAATTTGCCTTGCTCTAATGCTCTCTTCTCTAGCATCTTCAAGTCAGGTTTCCAAATGTGTTTTTCTATTTTCTTCTCTTCTCCTATTTTGCTCTGCTCTTTAGGTGATGTATGCATGCTTGATCTTGTTACTCTAGAATTGATATTTTCAGCTTGTGTTGTTTTCTGTTGAGGAGGAGGTGGATTGTCTACCATAATTACCTCAGGAGTGGGAGGGGATGTAGAACTTCCACTTGCAGGTACAAGTGACCTTTCTGTCATCTTTTTGAATTCTTTAAGTTCCTCTTCTGTCAATCCAGGTTTAACTCTGCATTCATGTACAAGATTTTCTATCTTTCTCTTCCTCAGACCTCTAGTCTATTCTTCTCTCACTTTTGCTGACTTTTCTTCATAATTTCCCCATCTTTCCTCTATTGTATCAATCTTTGATGCAAGTACATGTTCTACTTGCATGGTAAGTACTTCAGAACTTACTTCATAACCCATGGGATAACACCATTTCTTCCTAGGTATGATTGCTTCAAAGCACACACAATCAATTTCAACCATGAAACAAATTGTATCTTTGTATTTCTCAACAATGTCTTCATGTATTTTGTATATTGTCTTCATCTGTCTCTGTAGAATCTTGATCATACCAAATAATTCACCATCAACCCAAGTAGCATTCTGTCTTTTGTAGCTCTATGAAATCAATATGCCAGTGGGTACTCCAAACTTCTAGCCACTAGGATGTAAACCAAGAAACTTGTGCTCAATATGAATGAACATATGCATCGACAATGAACCAAATATGAAGGTTTTCAATTTGTCCTTCTTCACAAGCTTCAAATTCTCAAGGAATTGTTGTGCTAGAACTTCACATAGATTATACTATACATCTTCCTTCACCATTATCCATGCCATCATGATAACTCCTGTAGATACTGAATTAGGTCTGCTACTGTAGTAGAACTTGTACCCAAGTATCATCGCAATCAATCTTACATATTGCTGAAAGATGTCATTTACTGTCATTGCCCGTCTGTCCCATTTAGAATGAGTTAGGGTTTCAACTTCTTTCTTCACACATTTCTCCGCAATAGGAATGACTGTTAGAGTAATCATTAGTTTGGTTATTAATTAAATCATGTTGATTTAATTAGTTAAGTTATTACTCTTTAGTGCTTAAGCTTTCTCTTAGGTGCATTAATAATTAATTCTTTTATTAATTATAAATGTGCAACCTAGCTTTTACCTTTTAGGGTTTCGTTCACCTTTTTAAGGTTGAACTTTGTAATTGTTGTTCATTAATTCAGATGATAATTTTGCTCTCACATTTTGAGTAACTTCTGAGTTCTGCTTTTTCCTCCTTCTGCTTCTCTCTTTTAACAGGTTATTTGCATGAAGGTATTCTTGGCATTCTGTGGATTTGCATTTCTCAAATCCTACATGGTATCAGAGCCACACTGCTGCTGCCTGGTCTGGGGTTTGTGAAGCTGTGATTTGAGGGAAAAAAACCTCAGCTTTTCTAGGGTTTCTTCTTCATTCTGGAAGAGACTTTTTTCTGGAGCACTTTGAGATAAAACGGACACCACCATCGCGCTCAAAAGGCCCGGGAGAGTTAATTTTCATATAAATTTTGCCATTTTTGGCCACAGTAGCCTCTGGGAAAAAATTTCTCTCTCCCAAGTCGTACGGCTCAAATTTCGAGGTGAA
>MU226747.1:4192109-4203012 GCA_018584345.1 Thuja plicata
AAAGAAACGGTTGCCTCTTCATTTCCAAGAATTGAGATTGAGACAAAAAAGCATGAATTATTTAATAAAAAGGATGGATTATTGCCACATGAGTGACCTTTCATATAGAATTATGGAATTCTTTTTTTGAGGATAATCCATTCAATCAATTAAATAACTATTCAATTCATTTTTATGTATATTAGCTAAAGGGAGTGGAATTAATTTAATTTAAAAGCACTTACTTAGGACTTTATAATTAAATTATTTAATCATAGGGGTTTTTAGCTAATAAACCTTGATAATTTAGGAATTAAATATAATGTCAGATTTATGCAAATTTGGGTTTTCTGCATTTGAGACTCAGTCAATTAAATTCAATTAGGAAAAGAATTTGCCTAGTACAATATGACTTCGATGATGAGAAAATGCACCAAAATTGATTGGATTATAAGGTGCCAATTTTGGGGTGTTACATTTTGCCCCTCTTTGAATTGATGTGCAAGCAGCGCATTGATTCAAAGAATAGTCTGAAGTGAAGATGAAGATTTTGGAAGTCTAGGTTAGGTCACCAAGACACTGATCAGATTAAGAAGCAGAATCATCTGAGAGAATATCAGAATTAGGGTTAGATTGCCCCAATGTCTACTGATAGTTGATGAAGATCTAGGACTATCTCCAAAATCAGGGTTAGATTGCCCCAATACGAACGTTATCCCTCTGAGATCCAGGTTAGATTGCCTAGATAATGGTATAAAGAGATTTTCTGAGAGCCATCTTCAGAACGGAGCATAACTTTCAGAAATTAGGGTTAGATTTCCCCAATACCTAATGAGATTTCAAGAATCATCTTCAGAACAAAGCGTGATCCTTGAGGATCTGAGTTAGATTGCTTAGATACCTAGAAAGATAAATGACAAGATGTGAGACATCAAGATGCCCCTAGAGATTCAGAAGGATGGAATATCCAACTTTAAACATAAGGTATGAAAAACTAAATATGCCCCTAGTGATGAGATGCCCCTAGCGATGGGGACTTTTGATTCATATCAGACTGATTCGAGAATAATGCAAAAAGATTCAATGATGCAATCATCTTGCCCCCTCGGGAGCGAAATCGAAAGATGACACATCATAATGATGAGAGCGAGAAATCACAGAGAAATAAGATCGAAGATCCAGAGATATTAGAGACAGATCAAGAGAAGACAGAATCAATTTAGAGTGATCAAGAGGTCCTGTTGATTAGGTTTGACCATGGTTGACCAGAATTGACTAGAGTTGATTTTGATGAAAAGATTGTTGAAGCTGATAAAATGATGACAAGAGATGATCTTGACAAGAAAGCAACGTCACAAAATTGACTACACAAGCGTCCGATCGCGTCGGTCCCAAAATTTTAAAATGCAATTTTGAGCTACTTAAGAGTGTCAGATTTTGATTTCAATCACGAAAATGGATTCAAAACGGTCCATTTAGCCAAGGGTGCAATTTTTGTGAAAAATGGAACACTTTGAAAAATTAGGTCAAAGGCTATATAAGGCCAAGAGGGGTATTTTCAAATCATTATTCACCTTTTGACTTTAGCGATGGCGAGGGCTCCAGCTGATATTGAGAGCATTCCCATGCATTTACACCGATTTGAGTGCTCTTGATGACACAACCGACCACCGGAGTATGACGCACCTATGAGTAATCGCAACCTGATCCTACATTTCAAATTTTTTTTATCATTTTATAGCCTTTTAGCATGTTTTAGGCCCTTTCAAAGTTTGTCGCATCCAATCTCGCGCGAGGAAACAGTTTCCTCGCGCCGGCATTAGTCTCCTTTCGCGCGAGGAATCAGATTCCTCGCGCGGGTCAGGAGTTCCTCGCATGGGCCCCTCCCCTGCACTCGCGTGAAGAGCGCACTTGCATCGCACGAGATTTCAAAAATCTCACGCGGGAACACATCCCGTCTCGCGTGAGCTAGAAAGCTCGCACGGGAAAAGAGTTTCCTCGCGCGAAAAAAGAGTTTTCTCGCATGAAAAACTTGCCAAAATTTAAAAGTTGTCATTTTCTTATGTCGCAGATTCAGCCAGTTGCAATACCTTAAAACTATGTGTAGGATAGGTCCATAGTTGTATTTGTTGTCTTTTTCTTTGAAAAATCATCATTGTTGAGGTACTGATCCAATTTTGTCGCTTGCTTTGCAGGTCGACTTCCCTGATAACGGTTTTCGATCACATCATCCTGTCATGGGTGAGTTGCTTCAAAGATTATCGGATGCTGACGGTGCCCACATTGACAGGTTAGGATTGACTTACCTTCATGATGCACCCAATATTCGGGTAAATCACGGCTTACTGGGTGCCCTGGTTGAGCATTTCCACTCGGAGATGAACACCTTTCACTTGCCGCAGGGGCAGATAATGGTCACTCCTGAGGACATATACCAGATCTTGAGAGTGCCTTTCAATAGAGTTCGTGTGGAGTATGACACACAGCCTAGAGCAGGTATAATAGCTTTGAGAGCAATTTTCTGGGATGATTTGGTGATGGGTCAGGCCATCTCGTGGGAGGAGTTGATTCGCGGCTACGGCAGAGATTACCCACTGGCAGTTGTATTAGCACTATTCCTAAGTTGTCACTTGGTTCTTGATCGCGATCAGCATAGATTGGAGTGCGGCTGGGGAGGCATGTTACAGAAGATGTTGGCCACACCTATAGTTACTTTTGGATGGGGCGAGTGCATGCTTTCTCAGATGTACCATGAGATGCATGAGATTGTGTATCAAGGTGCACATACCATGGCAGCAGGAGTTGTCATCCTTCAGATCTGGGCCTGGGAGCACCTTCCCATATGCAGGTCGATATTTCATGATACACGGTAGCCTTTAGAGCCGTACATATATAGGTATGCAAGTCTAATGACCCAGCCCACGCTGGGTAAGACTGAGCAGTGGAGATCCCAGATAGATGACATGGCCACAGTCATATGGTGGCCTTGGATAGCCACTGAGGTGTGGGATGATGCTCGTCATGAGTTATCATATATGTTATGTTCACGTCCTTTGATTGGGCTTACCATCACTATCATTGAGTGCTTCTTGCTCACACACATGTTGCACCAGTTCGGGAGACCACAGGATGTGTCTCAGGAGTACTGTACATACACCCGATTCATCAATGAGATGAAGAAGGGTTAGCAGTGATAGCTTGACAGGGGTCGTAGTATGATAGATGCCTGAGTACCACCAACCAGGTGGGATTATATGGCCGCAGTGACGAATGCAAGTATGACACCTGCATATAGAGATCACATGTTAGCTCATCCATTTCTCAGGTTTACAGCTCCAATTGGTCTGATACCTCATATAAAGCAGGCGATACGGCCACCACCACAGCAACAGCTCCCTCCACAAGTACAGCGGCCATAGGTACAATAGTAGGAGAGAGTTGTACGACTAAGGACATCTTAGACTAACATCCCCATTAGACCCATGGGATCAGATGTAGGTGTTGGGCCCAGTGGCAGTTAGGATAGAGCCGCAGAGCAGGGAGATGATATTGTTATCGCTGATGTTGTTCTGACTGATCCACCAGTAGGCGGACATGTAGCACAGTTGTAGGAGGCACTCTGGAGGATCAGAGAGAGCCCGATAGTCATAGAGGAAGCGTGACAACCTCCATACACAGGTGATTATTCAAGAGACTCGGGTAGCTGAGAGAGACTAGGAGATCCAGGGGTTACGAGAGTCATTGGCCAGATCATAGAAAGACTAGATACGAGGCTACTCAGGCTTCTTATTACTATGTTGCGTACACTATTGCAGTTCCTGAGGCAGCGAATCAGATTCAGCCTTTTGCAGAGTATGCTGGTGCATGGGCCGTTCCACCGGGACCACCTCCACCAGGACCTCCTCCACCGGGACCTCCTCTATAGTAGCAGGGCATACCACCCCCTCCACCTCCACTAGGTGGTTAGATCTTGATATTCATTGTACCACCATTTTGACATATTGTGCTCGAGTAGCACCCTTGTACATTTTACCAATCGATATATATATATATATATATATATATATATATATATATATATATATGTATGTATGTATGTATATATATATAAGCTCGATTTTGGCATCATTGTACTTGTTCATATATTGCTTTAGATTTGTATGTCTTATGAGATGATTTCATATATGATTAGATGTATGGATTAGAAATGTATGCCATGGATGGATATGCAAATGTTTATGCACATGTTTTATTGATGTATGAATGAATGCAATGTAACGATAGATGTTAGATGGATAAATGCTATGTATGATTTGATTTATGCTTATAATGGATGCACATGTTTATGGATATATAAATGTAAATGAATGTATGGAAATGCACTTTTTGGAAATGAATTTAATGTAATGAATGCAATGGTACTAATCATCTCATGCAGGATATTGCAATACACAATAGGTACTAACCTAAAGAACACGAACGAAGATCGAGAGCGAGGACCAAACACTTGTGCAGTCGAGAGGAAACCATGATGAGAGATGAGGACCCTTGAAGAATGAGAAGAAAAATGAAGAGAGCACCAAAATCACCATGATGCAAGCCGAAAATGTGAATGCAAGCCTATAATGCAAAATGCAATCCTAAGACTTGGTTGTTGGACTCATTGTATTTATCATCATCAAGTGCTTTTGGATCATCGGAGTCAATACAATCCTTACTAGTGCCGCTGCAACCATAAGAATATGAATATTACTTTCATCAGATAAAATGTAGGAAACGAACATAAGCACCAAGGCACAAAAGCCAAGGTGACCTGAACATTGTTTCCAGCTTGATATAGTAAGAATTCACAAGTAAACCAGCAGAGCAATAACAGTCAAGGAGATAGTTCCAACCTCCCCTTGGCATACAAATAAACAAGATCGAGGGATGTGAGGCTTTTCCACCTTAATGCAGAAGCTCTTATCACATACACCTTATTTATTTGATGTTGTCGGATCATCGAAACCACACCAACAAGCAGTAGACAAAAGAAAATATCAGTGAAATTCATGAGAACAGACAGCATACCAAGAAAGAGTCAACCATATCTCAACATGTTTCAAAGCTTACAAATGTGTCTATGTTTAGGGTGTTAAAAAACACCATTTGTGCTTGTGAGTGCAAATGTGTTTGATTGCTATCGAGAGACATTTATATCATGAGATATCCGATGTGTGTTGAAAAACACAGATGTGTCCAAAGAGAGTGTTGAAAAATACTGTTTGATTAAGGTGTTGAGAAACACCAATTTGTGCCAGTAGAAAGTTGTCCTTTGACAAGATTAATGACTCAAGTGTAAACCAAAGAGCGATCGAAATGGGGAGCCATGCCCCCAAGTAACAAACGGATTGAAGTCAAACAAATAGATAGCAAAATGAAGGGAGAATTCTCAGTAATAGCGACAGTAGGCAGACTCAGTGAGAACCACTGCTGACTATCACAAGAGAGATTCTCAAGCATAAAGATCGATAACGAGATCTAGGCATCAGCAGGCAGATGTAGTGAGAACCACTGGTGACTGATGCAAAAGAGAGTCTCAAGAAGAGACGAAGTGCTACAAGGCATTGGTAGGCAGACGCAGTGAGATCCACTAATGACCGATGCAAGAGGAGAGAGACTCCAAAAGATAAGACAATGCCCCATAGACCAGGAACATGCCCTGAGTGTGACCAGTTTCAATCCATGTGAGGTCGAGCAAAATCTTGAAGATGATTGAAAGAAAAAGCATGAGCACACTAAAGCAGGAAAGAGAACTAAAGCAGGGAAGCAAACTGAAGCGGGAAAGTAGAAGAGCAACTGTGAGGAAGCCAAGAGATGTTGCGACAGATAAAGCATTGCAGAACAAGAGGCGCTTGTTTACTAGGTTTTCACCATCTTGGCAGAAATTCTATTTTTGCTACCATGACGCCTGTTTACCAGGTTTTCATCAATGGCACATTTTTCTCTTTTTCTTTTTTTTGTATTTTCATTTTTTTCAATTTTTTTGTACTTTTTTCTTTTTTTGATTTTTTTGTATTTTTTCATTTTTTCATTTTTTTTGGTATTATCAAGGCGCCTGTTTACCAAGTTTTCACCAGGATAATAGATACATCAAAGTGCCTGTTTGCCAGGTTTTCACTAAGATGATCATTTTTTCAGGACATTTTACAGTTTTTAGGATTTTCTCAGAATAAAATATGTACATGAGCATGAACAAGATATCTCAACTGTAGAATTTCTTCAGGTGAAGAGCGTTGATGGGCTCTTTGAGTTGTTCACCCTTTGTAGTATAAAGCTGATAGGCACCAGACCCAAATATTGCAGTAATAACGTAAGGGCCAAGCCAGTTTGGCTCAAATTTCTCTTTTTGAGTCCGCTGTTGCTAATTTTTAGGGTTCTCTCTCAGGACGAGATCACCCATTTGGAAGTCTCTTGGTCTAACCTACTTGTTATAGCTCTTATATATCCTCTTTTGATATGCTCTGAGATGATCGAACGCCATATTCTGATGTTCATCTAGCAATTCAAGCTCTTGTAGCCGAGATATTCTGATATCGTCATCTGTAATGAGGCCCTTAAGAGAGACTCGCAAGGTAGGAATATCAACCTCAATAGGCACACTGTATCTGCACCATAGACTAAAGCAAAGGGTGTGGCCCCTGTTGGCATTCTTATACTGGTGTGATAGGCCCATAAAGCCGGATTGATCTGGAGATGCCAATCTCATCCAGATTTGTGTACTGTTCGGTGCAGGATCTTGAGAATTGTCTTGTTGGAAGCTTCAACCTATCCATTACCCAGGGGGTAATAAATAGAAGACCAATGTTGAATAATCTTAAACTTAGTGCACAAATTTGTTAGATCTTTGTTCTTGAATTTTCCCCCATTGTCAGTGATAATAGAGGAGGGTACACTATATCTATAGATAATGTAGTTTAGTATAAACATAGCTACGGATTTGCCATCAGCTACATTGAGAGGTACTGCCTCAACCCATTTAGTAAAATAATCTGTAGCAGTGATGATGTACTTATGTCCTCTCGAAGAAGAAAGATATATCTAACCCACTGAGTCGAAAGCCCATTGTTGAAATGACCAGAAAGTGATGAAGGGAATAAACTCCTTCGCTGGAGCATGAATAAAATTACCATGGAGTTGACATTGTTTGCAAGACTTGGCAAACTATGTAGCTTCCTTCTCCATATCGGGCCAATAATAACCAACTCTAATAAGTTTACGAGCCAGTGTTAGACCATTTGAGTGAGAACCACAAATGCCTTCATGTACCTCTTCTAACGCGCGTTTGGACTCGTCAAGTTCTAAACACCTAAGGAGGGTACCATCTAGACCTCGTCTATACAAGTCATTTTCTACGATGACATACCATGAAGCACTACAGATTAGGTGACATTTTTCATTTCTAGTATATGTTTCAGGGATAATTTGGTCACGAAGATAAGAATAGATGTGATGGTAGTGGGACGAATCATGTCCAATGACTGAAAAGTCATCCAGGAGTCAGGAGAGTTATAGGCAGGGTAGCATAACGTCTCCACTAGGAGCTCATGTCTAAAATCATTCTCTGGCATTTGTAATATAGAAGCGTGAGTAGCCATAGCATCAGCCGCTTTATTATCCACGCTGGGAATTTGCTGAAAAGTAACATGTGCAAAGTATTTCTTAAGGTCGTCAACCATCTTTTTATAGGGCACTAGCTTTTCATCTTTCGTCTGATAGATGTTGTTCACTTGATTGATAACCAGTTGTGAGTCTCCAAAGACTTTTAGTTCATCCACTTGCCATTCAATAGCGATCTTTATTCCATTGATCAAAGCTTCATACTCAGTAGTGTTATTGGTACAAGGAAACATCATTTTGTATGCCTTTGGTAAGGAATATCACTGAGGTGTGATAAACAGAATTCCAGCTCCTGACCCCTGTTGGGTGAATGATCCATCAAAGAACATTGTCCATGTCTGATGCATGAGAAGCATGATGGACTCATCTAGGAATTCCATCCTTAATGGTTGATGATCTGTAATGGGTGCTTCAGCCAATTGATCTCCGATTGCCTGCCCCTTAATAGCTTTCCTCTCAACATATGCAATATCAAATTCACTAAGGAGCATGACCCATTTAGCTAGTCTACATGTGAGGGTAGTTTTACAGAGTAAGTATTTCAATGGATCAATTTTTACGATTAACCTTGTAGTGTGAGCCAACATGTAGTGTCGTAACTTCTGGGAAGCAAACACCACTGCTAGGCAAGCATTCTCAATTACAAAATAATTCATTTTGTAAGAGACCAATGTTCTGCTGATGTATTAAATGGCTCTTTCTTTATGATTTTGATCTTCTTGGGCCAAGAGAGCACCCAGAGATGTTTCCATTGTTGAGATATATAAGATCAAAGGCTTCCCCTGAATAGGAGGCATCAATATGGGCGGATTGGCTAGATATTTTTTGATATGTTGAAATCCTTGTTCACATTCTTTGTTCCAGTCATAAGTCACACCTTTATGCAGAGTTTTGGTGAATGGTTGTGACTTTTCAGCTAGCTGCAATATGAAACACCTAATAGATTGGAGCCGACCTTGGAGACCTCTGATTTGTTTGATATTATGAGGTGGAGGCATTTCCATTATAGCTTGTACCTTTTCCGGATCCACCTCAATTCCTTTCGCAGAGATGATATAGCCCAGTAATTTTCCTGAAGTAACCACAAATGCACATTTCTTAGGGTTAAGACGCAATCTAAATTTTTCCATACGATCTAGTATAGGACCTAGATCAATGAGATGTGTCTTTCTATCCATACTTTTAGCAACTGTGTCATCCACGTAGTCCTCCATTGTCCTATGCATCATGTCATGAAATATTGTAGTGACAGCTCTTTGATAAGTAGCTCCAACATTTTTTAGACCAAAGGGCATAACATTCTAGAAAAATGTACCCCATGCACAAGTAAAAGCGGTCTTCTCTTGGTCCTCTGGCGCAATTTTGATTTGATTATAGCCAGAGAATCTGTCCATTAGCAAATACATCTCATATCCTGCTGTCATATCCACGATCATGTCAATATTGGGAAGCGGGAAATCATCTTTGGGACATGCCAAATTTAAATCTCTAAAGTCTATGTAGACCCTAATAGATTTGTCATGTTTAGTCACTGGGACTATATTAGAGATCCACTCTGCATAATCAATCACTCGGATGAACCCAGCTTTTAGAAGTTTTTCTAATTCTGCCTTGATCAATAAAGCCACATGCGGATGCATCTTTATAAGTTTTTGTTTGATAGGTTTCACTCCTGGAGCTATTGATAAGTGATGCATAATGAGATCAAGATCCACACCTGGCATGTCAGAATACGTCCATGCAAAATTTATCTTTTTCTCCTGGAAGAATTTTGTGAATTCCTTAAGTTCTTCTGTAGATAATGACTTGGCCCCATGAATGATATGTGGATGTTCTTCTATTCCTAGATTTATCGGCTGAGTTGGCTCAATTAGCACTGATGAGCATTCCTGGAAGTGACTCGCAAGTATCTCATCCTCAGGCGCCTCAGAGAGGTTTTCACCTTTGGATACGTCTTTTCTTTTTACTTTTTTTGGCTCTGATACTGCCACAATGTGGTTTTCACCATCAGAGCTCCTCATAGCCACACCAACACTTGTAAGTCATACACCCTTGCAAGCAAGGCTGGGAGCGGCATCGCTCAGTATGACAAATAAGGCTTTCTCATGTTGATAGTCAAAATCATGAGAAAGAAGTTACCATGGCTTTGGAGTCTTTGGACTCAACAAAGCAGACTTTATTAGAGTGAGGTGGAATCACCGACAATATGTGTGTACTCACTTGGGTCATTCCCGGAGGTTCAACTTCCGGCAGGCCCTCTAAAGGTGACACAACTTGGTTCAGATTCAAGGGTTTGATTTTCTGATTCTCTCAAAGAGAGAAGAGCATACTTCTCTACCTTTTCATATTACCCAAACACATCAAGCATATTCATCACCGAGATAGTTTCACTCCACCAAATCCACAAGCCTTTGGGTTTCTAATTCTCTCAAAGAGAGAAGAGCATAATCCCCTAACAAGTAGAAGTGCTAAAGATTCACTATCTTGCTTTGCTTCCCCAAGTATCTATCATGCTAGCAACATCTGGGTCTCGGTTTCATCCATGGGCATCACTTCCATGTAATGAAGAGCCTATTCCCCTACTTAGCTATCGGGATCCTTATGAAATTTTAACAAAGCCCTATTTAAACTATGTGAATGAAAAATAGTAAACAAACATGACGTTTTGATTATGCCTTTGACAATCGTCCTGCAAGCAAACTGTTAGAAAGTTTTTTGATCTTTGACAAGAAAACCTACAAACCACTATTATGCTGTAGAAGAAATTAGAAACAGAAAAATCATAGCAGAGAGCAGATGTCAGAAAAGAAAAGTAACAAATTACAAATTCTAGAAATGAAATGTTTGTCTACTAAATTTTGCGTGAGGAAGTACTTCGCTGCGTGTGAGAAAGTACTTTGAGGTGTGTGAGATTTCTATTTCTTTACATGACAGAGTGCTACAGAGAGAAAAACTTCATGCGGATTGACCTGAAACCTTGTGCGAGACTCCATACCAGTGTTGTACAGACGTACAATAGAGTTCCCAAATCACTGTCAAAAAGTTCAAAAATCAGACCAGAAATCATTTTTTCTGCCCCATGGTGGGCGCCAAAATGTGTGTGCTTGAATGTGGCCTCTAAATTAGGCACAAACTCAACATAGTCCTTACTCAATTGTTCAATTCACAAAGACAAACATGAATTGTTCATCCTGCAAATTTGATTGAAGCAACTTGCTGCCTCCTAATTAGTTGTGGATGTCGAATTTACTCTCAGAACGAGAGC
>MU226747.1:4203571-4216938 GCA_018584345.1 Thuja plicata
GAATTATGGAATTCTTTTTTTGAGGATAATCCATTCAATCAATTAAATAACTATTCAATTCCTTTTTATGTATATTAGCTAAAGGGGGTGGAATTAATTTAATTTAAAAGCACTTAGGACTTTAGAACTAAATTAATTAATCATAGGGATTTTTAGCTAATAAACCTTGATAATTTAGGAATTAAAGATAATGTCAGATTTATGCAAATTTGGGTTTTCTGCATTTGAGACTCAGTCAATTAAAGTCAATTAGGAAAAGAATTTGCCTAGTACAATAGGACTTCGATGATGAGAAAATGCACCAAAATTGATTGGATTATAAGGTGCCAATTTTGGGGTGTTACAGTTATGTGTCTTTTAAACCGGTTGCCCTTCTTCATTTATTAACCACTCCCTTTGTAACTATTTTTCCCATGCATCCATATCACCATATGATTAAATTTTTATATCATTTGAAATCAATTTCTTTCTTTTTAGCTAGAATTTTAAAGAGATGATAATAACATTCATTTATGTATATTTATATTTCACTCATAAAGCAATTTTACAATAAATGATACACACATTTTCTTATAAGAATTTTTGAGCATAATAAATCTCCACACACACATATAATCACATTTTGCTAATTCAAGGTATGAATATTTTTTTTTTACTTGCATTCACTCTTGCACATACATACACTGGGATAAAAAGTAATTTAAAAAAAAAAAAATTCTTTTAATTCAAATCTAGTAGTAATATAATAAAGAAATGCTTATGCTTCATTGATCACTTTAGAGATTCTAACCTTGAATTATCTAATTGTGTGAGTGAAAATAGTGAGTAAACTAGGAGTGCAATATGTTAATAAAACATTCAACAACACTACTCAAACAAAAATCTAGATTAGACAAAAGAAGACTAAAAATACCATAAGAGCCTAAGAATGTGCAAATCTTCTTAAGCCATGAAGCCGCCTTGATGTGTGGATTTGTCCAATGGATTTGATGTGTAATCAAAGATGTTTCTCAAGCTTCAAGATTATCTTCAATGGATGAGAGTATTTTAGCATTATGAGGGTATGATGGTGATTTTTGGCTCTCAAATGGGCATGATAACTTTGCATAGAAGGTGGATGATTTGTGAAGGAAATGAGGTTCAATTTATAGACAAATGGAGGCTTGAATGAATGGTTGAGATGCAAACTTGAGGGAGGGTTGAGATGCATTTGAGAGAGCACATGGATTGTTCTTTCTCAAATGTCTCTCATTGTGACAAGTGTCACAAGGAGAGAGATTTGGAAGAATGAGGGAATGTGACCATTTTGGGAGATGTGAGAGGGGACAAGATGGGAAAAGAAGGATGGAATGTGTAAGAGGGATGTAAGAGCATTTAAGAAAGAATTAATGAGATATGGATGAGGATTTGAGTGATGTGACAAGAGGTTGACTTTGGGGTTGGGGTTCAGGTTGAGTTCTTAATCCTTGGATTAGGATTGTGCACATGATTAGGGAGTGATTAGGCTTAGGTTTAGAGGACAAGTGGGGTGATTGAGAAGATGTGATGGGAGGAGAGAGACTGAGTGGAGGGGTTAATTAGTTAATTGGGTTCAATTAACTAATAAGGAAGGGTTAGTATGTGTGAATGGGTTGGGTTGAGTTGGAACCATGGGTTAGGTGGTTGAGCATGGTTAGTTTAGGGGTTAAAGCTAGGATCCATGTGCTCAAATTGAATTAAATAGAATATTTAATTCACAAGTGGAGACAAAAGGAGAATTATGAATTAAGTTAAACAAATAAACATATTTATTCAACTTAATAGAGGAAAGGGTTTTAATTAATTATTATACTATGAGTTGTCATTTGATAATTAATTGGACTATAGATAATTAATTGAATTAATTGAGCTAGGGGATAGCATAAATTAGTTAAATAATAAATAATTATTTAACAATTAATGTTCTAGAGAGGACTAAATTAAATTAAATATGTTAATCAAATTTAGGTGTCTACGTTTTTCCCATCTTTGAGATGTTTCTATGAAGTAGCATCATTTCAAAGAAGATTAAGACATAGAGCTAAGAATAAAATTATTTAATTAGGAAAGATGCCCCAGTCACTAGGAGGAAAGATAATGGGAGATGAGGATGATAATGCCCCCTCGAGAGGACATGCAGGTTGAAGAGGTCACGGGTGTTTTCTCAAAACGGATGAGAAGATGTATGCAAGATGAGTGGCGGATAAGTGGATAGAGGGATATGAAGCTTGAGCTGGCACCTCCCAAATGGGAGATGTCATGTAGTGAGCACTTATTTTGATATAGCAATATAATAGACTAGCCAAGGTTATGAAGAACCAAGGCCTTGTCAAATATGTTGCATGGACTGACTCAACAAACTCGCAAGGATTGCCCCAGCATCACGCCTGAGTCACAGAGAACTAGGGTGGATACGATGCTAAGGAACCCACAAACACGCACGCAGAAAAAAGATCAAGACCTTGCCCCTAGTTTCACCATTCACAACACACCATGATATAAAGGACCATGGCAACCATGAGGAGGTAAAACAAGGAAGCTCAAAAGATAAACAAATATCCAAAACCACCAAATAAATAACAAGTTTCTTATGTACCTTTTTCCATAGGGAGGATAATGGATTGATGATTGGTTTGACTAGTCTGATATGAAGAAGGATACATCCTGCAAATATTGATGATGGATTTCTAAACTAGGATTCCTATAACAAGAGACAAGGAAGATGCTCGAAACTCAAAGGGAATAAGAGATGATTGTTGAAGCACTCGCTAGATAGGGATGAAAGCCAAGATGACACAAGGACCGACTGGACAAAAAGGATGGGACCTAAAGACATATATGTATAAATGAGCCTAGGTGGAGACACAACTGACACTATGTACATGACACTAATTACAAGATGTACAGGGGCTTGGGATGATGTATGAGATGATGGGGATATGCATGATGTTGCCCTGGTTGAGCTGAAAATCCAAGATAGACTGATGGTGGAAAGGGTGATGTGGGAACGATATATCCTGAAAAAATAAAAGGATTGGGAAGGATGAATCCTAGTGATGATGATAAATTGAGATCAAGGCTTTCTACATGGTTGGGAACAAGACCAAGGATGTGATTGGGTGGGATGATTGATGTTTGATTTTTTTGGATAGTTAGAGGAGGTGGATAGGATTTGCATGTGATGGTAGACTACGTAAAGTCAGGAGATATGAATGGATGGCATTGGATGCATGGGGGTAGCCTAGAGGTAGATACCGATGACAAGGGATGTAAGAGGGATAGAGTGAGAGAAAGGATTGATGGATGGAAGGATTTTGGTAGAGGAATGAAGGGAGATTTGGGAGATGGAAGGATTGGAAATTATGAGTGGATAGGAGAGAGGATCGGGAGATGAAAGGCTTGTGAATGAAGGGAATTATTGGGAGAAGCAAGGTGGATATGTTAAAATCTCCAAGGAATACGTCACCAAGGAATAGAATGACCCCACTTAGGATAGTTCATGCACGAGGAGGCAATAAGAGGGGTATGATAGGATGGTAGATAAGAGGATGAGAGGATTAGGGAGGTAGATGGAAGCTAGGATGATGGGTGGATGAGGCTAGGGAGATAGAAGCTAACATGATGGGTGGATGAGGCCAGAGAGATATAAGCTAACATGATGGGTGGATGAGGCCAGGGAGATAGAAGCTAACATGATGGGTGGATGAGGTTGAAAAAGGGAGGTGGAGGGATTATATGAAAGGAAGGATGGGTAGATAAGGAATTGGTCGATGACAACTGTGATGGGTAAATAGATGCCAATAGGTTCCCAAAAGCATGTATACATGGTGGCTTTTATCTTTCTCATCAAGATCCAAAGGAGGATGGAAGAGGTTAAATGGACAAGGCATGATAGGTATAGGAGAATGTGAGATGGAGGAGGTGATGTATCTAGAAGAACTTACCCCCAAGTGCAGAGAGCATCTGGATGGAAGGATTACGCATGATGCCTGTTTGCCAGGTTTTCATCATGGTATGTGTCCAAGGTGCTTATTTGCCAAGTTTTCACTATTGGATGCTTATTTCTCTTTACTTTTTTTTTGAATTTTTGAGGGATTTTATGAATGGAATGATAAGGAGGAGATGGATGGAGGACTCAAGCATCAAGTTTAAGGTAATTGGAGCCCAGATACAATGCTAAGTGGAGGTTGGTATAACCTTATTTGGGATGAGTAGTTTATACAAAGGCATGGATAAGATGGTGAGGATGGGGGATTTATGTGGGGTAAGGGATATGGTGGTGGGGAGCGTTAGATGAAATGATGGAAAGTGAGTGTGATAGGAGGAGGTTGTCAGGACCAACATTGGCACATGTTGTGAAGTGTGCGAAAAGAGTGGATGGGGAGTGGATGGTATATGGGGATATGATGGAGGAGTTATGGTAGGGAGTTTTGGGACATAGGGACCCAAAATATATTTAGGTGATGACAGAGAGGAATGCAGAGATGGAGGATTAGCAACTTTGGATGCCATTGTGGATTTTTCTTTTTGATGCATTTCATCTTTTTTCTTAGGGATCCACATAATTTTGAATTTTTCTTTGGTGGGCCTTTGCAACCAATGGGATGTAAAGCATTCTTTGATTGAATTTTTCTTTGCTTGAGCATGTCTTTTGAAGTAGACATGGCAATCTTCAAATTGTGGATATTTAGCTTTATGAATTTTTAATCTGGCATCCAAGTTATAGCGAGTAGAATTGGAAAGACTATGAGAAATTGCATGGGATGGAGGAGATATGGATGGAGTGATGGAGGTAGGATGGTGGATGGGGTGTATGGGTATGTGATTTTGTTAATCCTGATTGGGAATGCAAGGGGTGGGGTTTGTAACATGGGGTTGGTGGATGAAGGGATGATTTAGATAAGATGGGGGATGGTTTATTTTGGGATATAAGGGCCCAAAATGGATTTAGAGGATGAAGGAGAGATATGGTAGGTTGTCTTGGATTGTAATGACAGAGGAGGGGGGATGACATTAAATGTTTTGGAGGAACGATGGGAAGATGAAATGGTGGGTTTGAGAGAATGCTTGAACTTTGCATGAGTTATACCAACATTTTTGGATGAAGGGCCTCGAGATGTGCAACCAAGACCACAATATTGTGGATGTTTTTTGATTTGGATGAGCTCCAGGGTACCTTGTTCATTTAGGCCTAAGCCTTTTCCTTGAATTCCATTTTTTTAGCATTTGATCCAAGATAGGGTACTTTTCTCTTAGGGAACAAGATGTGAGTCCATTATTAGGTGGAGTGTAAATGGTGGATATGAAATTTATTTCTTCTGCTTCAAGTGGACCACCATGGATGAATGTAAGTGGACCAAGGGGATAGAGTGATGGTGGTGGGAAAGTTTGGATTGGAGGCGATAAAGGATCATTGAGTGGAGGAGATGGGATGTTGTGACTTTGACTCAGATAGGGGAATGGTAATGGATCATGAGATGTGCTAGGTAGAATGGTGGGGTCTTGATTTGAAGGGGTGGATGGAAATGGATCATGAGATGGATTTGATGGAAGCAATGGATCACGTAATGGAGGAAGTGGGATAGTGAGAACTTGAGATGGAGTGGATGGAATGATACAATCTTCACTCAAGTCAATGGATGTTTCAACATGCTTTTGGACAAGATCTTGACATGATTGGATTGGTGTGGATGCTGTGATGGGGGATGTATGGATGGACTCTTCAAATGGATGAGATGGAAGGATGGGAGATTCTGTAATTGAGATAGAGGGAAGATGGGTGGGATCATGAGATTCCTCAGATGGAGTGTGGATAATGTCAGGAGGAGAAGATGGGGATGGGGATTGGATGGAGTCAACATATGGGGGGACTTCAATGGTGTTAGGAGATGGAAGAGGATCAATAAGTATAGGATTTGGAAGGGAAGTGATAGGTGTGGGAGATGGAAGAGGAATGATGGGTGTGGGAGGTGGAAAGGCCTCATCACTAATGGATTCACATGGGGGACTGATATGAATTGACTCATCAACTTTAAGAGATGGATTTTGTGATGTCTTCCTTATGAAACTCCTTGGAGACTTACGTATTGGAGGTGGAGGATTAGCATGTGTAGATGGTGGGAAGCTAAGGTAGTCCACATATGAAGGTGTGGAAATGGCTTGTGAACTTGTATGATTGAATGATGGTGTAGAATTAGGTGTAGAAGATGGTGTGGCTAGATAATTCACATAGGTAGGCATGGTGGTGACGTGTGAACTAGATTGACTAATTGATGGAGGAGGAATGATGGATTGGGGTATGAAATATGAAGTGGATTGAGAGATGTAGGTGGATTGGGGAAGGGGATTTGTGTTAATGTAGGTGGAAATGGAAGATGGTAGATTGGGATAAGATGGAGAGGATGGAGGAGAAAGGTAGGATAGATTGGATGATGGATTAGTAATAGCATGGGGTTCATTGTGATTGGTTGGAGGAAATGGAGGACTAGGATTGTAGATTGGAAAATGGGTTGAAGGATAATAAGATGGTGGATTTGGATAAGGGAGGTAGTTAGTAGTGTTGTTGTGGAAATATGGAGTTTGGGATATGACTATGGGAGAAGACGGAGGCATGAATATATAAGAGGGAGATGTGGATGGGGGATAAGATGGATTGCTCTTGTCATGGGTATGATAAGAAGTGCTAGTAGGTATGTATGGAGACATGATAGGGTAGTGTGGAGGACTTATTGGATTTTGGAGGATGCTTGGAGCAAGCTCGCTAAGGTGTTTAATATACTCATCATGATCAACAAGACTCTCATCATCATTGGAATGTGATGAAGTGGAAGAAAAGGTACGATCACCAAACTCAACATAATATGATTGTGACATTGTGATCAGGTAAAGATTTGGATATGGATGAAGGAAGGATGGATGAAAGATTAAAACTCAGATTAGGATGGATAGTAGGCTCAGACTAGGATTTTGGATTAATCTCACGATAGGAGAAAAGACTAACTTTGAAGAAGATGGAAAGGTGATGAGGAATTATGAAGGTGACTCTGGTAACCTAGGATATGTGGAGAAATGGAGGATCTAATGATGCTAGAAGAAAATGGCACAAGCTGATAGTAAGGATGTGATTATGAAACTAGGATGGTAGAACTGTAGAGACAAGTGATTTTTGACAATGAATTTGGGCTAAGTGTTTGACTTGGTAAATGTTTGATTTTGGTGAGACTTTGACTTGTTTTTGGCAAAAGATATGTAATTGAATAGGTACATAAAACACAAAGTGTGTATTTAGAACCAAACACATTCACAACCTAGGCTAGATAGGATACTATTTGTTGAATCCCCACTTGTATTTCTCCATATATCTCAGATAGAGTGGACAAGTAGAGATTCTACTGTCACTGGCTCCCTTCCATGGCACAAGAATCACCAAAATCTCTCACCCCAAAGGTCCAAAAACCTCAAGGATATTATGTCTCACAATGAAGGGTACGTGTGGGGTGTCTTAGTCGGTCTTTGACCTTCCGTAGCAGCAAATATATAAGGTTTTTTGGCTTCTAAAAATTAGTTCTTAGTAAGATCTGTGGTGTCTCCCCAATCAGTTTGTATGCTTGTGACTCACTTAAGAGCCTAGTTGACCATGCTGATATTCTAGGGATATTCACCTAGTCTGAACTACCATCAACATGCATCGCTCGAGCTTGGTGGGATGTAAGACAAGTCTTTGTTCAGTGTCTTATTTATATACCAGTCAGGATATTTACCAGTTTGAGGTCATCCTCTAAAGGGAAAACACTCCCTCTAGAGAGGCCCCTCTAAGAAAAGTAAAAAATTCATGCAGTCACAGTCATTTTTCTCTTGCACCAATGACCACGAGAGCTAGTGGGAGAGGATAGTGTATGATGTGAGGTTGCGCTCTAACAGATTTTGTGCAAGTGCACCAAAAAATTCAAGAACATGGTTAATTTTCCACAAGTTAGGCAATTTTTGCAAATCTAGAACAAAAACAAACTCACAAAAGGTTGTTTGTTTTAATGCACCAAGTCCAAATGTTTGATTTGATTGTTCAATTTTAAGTGCACCAACTTGAAGTGTGTGTTTGCTTGTTCAATTTTCCCCTTAAGCATTCAACAATTGTGACTTGATTTTAAACTCAAATTGAAAGATTTGATTGAGGGTTCTTTTTAGCCTTTGATTTATTTTAGAGCACCAAAACTAAGTGTGTGTTCATTTAAATTTACCAAAAAATTAATGAATGAAGTTAATTTTCTTAATTTGTAAACTAAAATGTTTCTCCGTACAGGCGATCCTGCGCACCTGCAAAAGACAAAGTGCACAATCAGTGATCTTGCATTCCCATGACTTCAGCCTTCATTCCTACAGAGGCCCAACCACATTCTCGCAGGGTCAAACAACTATCTTACAGGCAGTTGACTTCCTATAGTTGACTTAAATGCTAAGAAAAGTGTGAAAATAGCCTTATGGCTTTACAAAATGATGAAAACCCATTCCCACGACTCCAGCCCATGTTCTTGCGAGTCTGGGAATGCAGACTATTAAAAACTGAGAAATAAACAGAAAACACAGCAAAAACATGAAAAAACTATCTCAGCCAAGGATTGAGTACATATTCACAGGATTGCAATCCCATGAGTTCAGCCCGAGTTCCCGCAGGTCTGCTGGAACTGAGAGAAAAAGATAGAGATGGAGAAAATGGCTCTTGGCCTCTGTTAGGCTGCAGGGGCATGGGATCGCGTTCTAGCGAATAGAGGCTGCATTCTCGCGGGTCTAACTGTCAATCCCGCGGTAGGATGTTTTTGGTGCTGTGTGAATTTTGACAACGAGATTGATGGTGCAAATGCTTTCTTTTTCGCTTCCCAACTTGCAAAAACCAAAAAACCTAGTACAAAAAGCTCAAAACAACAAGACACATAAGGTTTTGGTTAGTTTGCAAGGAAAAAGATAAATGCAATAAAATGACCCGTGAAGTGGGTCCCACCCGGTGTGCCAAAATGTGTGAGTGAAAATAGTGAGTAAACTAGGAATGCAATAAGTTAATAAAACATTCAACAACACTACTCAAACAAACATCTAGATTAGACAAAAGAAGACTAAAAACACCACAAGAGCCTAAGAATGTGCAAACCTTCTTAAGCCATGAAGCCTCCTTGATGTGTGGATTTGTCCAATGGATTGGATGTATGCTCAAAGATGTTTCTCAAGCTTCAAGATGATCTTCAATGGATGAGCGAGGATTTTAGCATTATGAGGGTATGATGGTGATTTTTGGCTCTCAAATGAGCATAATAACTTTGCATAGAAGGTGGATGATTTGTGAAGGAAATGAGGTTCAATTTATTGGAAAATGGAGACTTGAATGAATGGTTGAGATGCAAACTTGAGGGAGGGTTGAGATGCATTTGAGAGAGAACACATGGATTGTGTTTTCTCAAATGCCTCTCATTGTGACAAGTGTCACAAGGAGAGAGATTTGGAAGAATGGGGGAATGTGACCATTTTGGGAGATGTAAGAGGGGACAAGATGGGAAAAGAAGGATGGAGTGTGTAAGAGGGATGTAAGAGCATTTAAGGAAGACTTAATGAGATATGGATGGATATTTGAGTGATGTGACAAGAGGTTGAATTTGGGGTTGGGGTTGAGTTCTTAATCCTTGGATTAGGATTGTGCACATGCTTAGGGAGTGATTAAGCTTAGGTTTAGAGGACAAGTGGGGTGAATGAGAAGATGTGATGGGAGGAGATAGAATGAGTGGAGGGGTTAATTAGTTAATTGGGGTCAATTAACTAATAAGGAAGGATTAGTATGTGTGAATGAGTTGGGCTGAGTTGGAACCTTGGGTTAGGTGGTTGAGAATGTTTAGTTTAGGGGTTAAAGTCAGGAGCCATGTGCTCAAATTGAATTAAATGGAATATTTAATTCACAAGCGGGGACAAAAGGGGAATTTTAAATTAAGTTAAACAAATAAACATATTTATTCAACTTAATAGAGGAAAGGGTTTTAATTAATTATTAGACTATGGGTTGTCATTTGATAATTAATTAGACTATAGCTAATTAATTGAATTAATTGAGCCAGGGGATAACATAAATTAGTTAAATAATGAATAATTATTTAACCAATAATGTTCTAGAGAGGACTAAATTAAATTAAATATGTTAATCAAATTTAGGCGTCCACACTAATTAATTTTTGTTAACCAAAATGGAGGAAAGATCACATTAGGCGCTCATTTATCATATTGAGATAGAGTTAGAAATCAAATGAATAAGTCTAACAAGAAAGTGCGTACTACATGGAGTGTTCCAGACCCATGTTGACCAACCATTGTTGAGAAGCTAACCCTGTTTACTTGGGCCATACCCTTGCCTTCAACCCATCAACCACTCAAACCTCTCAAATTTGAATCGATAGGTTAGTATAAAAAATGATAATCAAAATCCAAATTGCATCATATTCCTTTGCATTTAACATCATAACTACCATAAATATCTTTAACACATTTTTAAAACATCACTTGTTTGCATTCAACTGATGAAAGGTACACAATAAATAAAAAATGTTAGGATTAGGCTGAAAGCTAATCTCCCAAGATCACCTGCATGCAAGATTGTCACAAGAAGAAGCAAGGTGCAGACAGAAGAAAGAGAGCTATGGCGGCCAAAAAGCCAGAGAGTTGAAATCCATGTTGAACAGAATAAAGCTTCTATTAACAACAATACTGAATACAATCTCAATCTTGAAATGCAAAGAAGTGAATCCTTATAAAAGGAATCACAAAACCCTAAAGGTGGAAACCCTAAAGAATTATAAAGCTGCCTAAGTATAACTTAAGCATAGAGTAACTAGACTAATAATTAAATGATTTAATTATTAGCTATACTAAGACTACTCTAACACCCCCCCTTAAGTGTAACTTAGGGAGAAGCAAAATAGCTAAAGCCTACTGCAGAAAGCAGGAAAGATGGGTCCCAGCAACAAGGCCTGATCAGGTACCCAAGTACAAGAAAGAAAACTAGATGAAGGAAACTGAGCCTTCAATCTAGGGAAAGAAGTGTCCCAGAGAAAGGAACAAGAAAGAGCAAGAAGCATCTCCGAAGCATGAAGCTGAAAAATATGTCAAAAGAGACTGTTGGAACCCCCACTGAAGTGCATGACCAGGTAGAGAAGACAATGTCTGAAGAGCTGATCAATCGAACCAGGAAGCAATAGAACCAACAGGTGAACCCCTCCATAATGCTGAACTGGGAGAGGTGACAGGAACACTGAAATGCAATGCCAGAAACATCTGCAGAAGAAAGAACCAGGAACACCAACAGTGCAACAAAAGTACAGACACAGGATAAAGGGAAGTGTCACCAACACACAACATGGGCTAATGTCGTGGAAGGTACGCTCACTTGACAAAGGTGGATGCGCCTAAAATGGCATAAGCATCATAACCCCCCATGACACTTTATAACAGAGTGCAAGTACAACAACCATACAAGGTGTACAAGATCCCAGATATACAGAAGTAGGCACTTTATCTCAGTGCATTTACAGAAAAAGAATGCAACAGTGAGAAGCATACAAGCTCAGAAGTCAGAAAGAAGAGTGAGCTAGAAAATCAGAAGAAGAGATCCCAAGACCTGTAGAACCAAGCAATCCACCAAAGTGCATAAAATGCCAAATTCAGAGGAGAGAAAACCTGGAGAAGAATATGGAAAAAATACCTCTGCAACTGAATAGTTCACTGAACCAGCTTTTCGACGATATCTGGTTTGCCAAAAACGGAGTCCGGATGAGCCAGATATGACTCCCGGAAGGCAAAAACACATATCGGACTTCAAAAGAAAAAAACACTGATGAAATAGTAGACCCAAAAAACCAAATCACCATAGTCAGAAAGAGCTCAGAAAGAGCTTTCCGACGATATAACAAAGTCCAAAAAAGGCCTCCGTATGCTCTGGATAGAGCCAAAAAGGTGAAAATGGCTCAAAAAAGCCCTAAAGGCCTGGTTTTAAGCCCTAGGGGCTAAAAACAATGGGCCCCCGGGCACATGGCACGTGCTGGGGGCTGGGCCGAAGCCCTTGGTCGCTCATATGATGGGCTGCGAATACAAATGGGCCTGCGGGTTTAAAATTCCGCCGGGCGGAGCCCGAGCGGCACGCGACCGGAAGAGTTGCAGCGCGGGGGCGCAGAGGGGGCGGGGGCCGGTGGCGGCGGGCCGGAGTGGCGGGGGAGGCCGGGCGNGCTGAGCAGTGAGGGGCTGCAGAGGCGGTAGAGTGCTGCAGGGCGGCGGGGGCTGCGGCGGAGGGGGGCGCCGGAGGAGAACTGCCAACGGAGCCGCTGCCGGAGGAGCCGGAGTGGTGACGACTTTAAAAAAGTAAAGCCCGCGGTAAAAAATAATCAAAAAACCTTGGAAACTTAAGGTTTTTTTTAATTTTTTTAATTTTTACCTCGGTTTCTATGCCGTACGGTACATGAACCAATTTTTTTGTTGCCTCCAGAGTCCAGATGTCCAAAATGGACAAGTTTTATATGTATTCTGGGGTTTTTGGGTGCTCTGAGCTCATTGGAGATGTCCGTTTGAGCTCAAAGTGACCAGAAACAAAACCCAAAACAAAAATACATAAAAAACCTCTGAAACCCTTGGAAACCTTCTGCTTCTGGAACGCTTCAACGAAACACGAACAACAAACAGTAGGAGAGCTCTGATACCATGTTAGGATTAGGCTGAAAGCTAATCTCCCAAGATCACCTGCATGCAAGACTGTCACAAGAAGAAGCAAAGTGCAAACAGAAGAAAGAGAGCTATGGCGGCCAAAAAGCCAGAGAGTTGAAATCCATGTTGAAAAGAAAAAAGCTTCTATTAACAATAATACTGAATACAATCTCAATCTTGAAATGCAAAGAAGTGAATCCTTATAAAAGGAATCACGAAACCCTAAAGGTGGAAACCCTAAAGAATTATAAAGCTGCCTAAGTATAACTTAACCATATAGTAACTAGACTAATAATTAAATGATTTAATTATTAGCTATACTAAGACTACTCTAACAAAAAATATATCTATTTTAGGAGAAAAATTTGATTCAAGGTATGACATCATCATAAAACAACTCAAAACATCACAACATAATAATAATCTCTCGTAAAAATGTCAGTCAAGAAAGTAAACACACCATCAAGTAGTCAAAGAAAATAAATAAGCACGATCAATCAAGATCTACGACTAGCAAACCATCATGAATATAGTCTAAGAAATCACCCAATCACCTAAAAGATAAGAGTAAAAAGGTCGGTACATGACATCCTTCCCCACTAGGAAGAGACATCATCCCGATGTCT